>JAVJIF010006212.1:0-268070 GCA_038442645.1 Agave tequilana
ATAAATGCAATCCACCAACTATAAACTTCGAATTCCACAATATATACATATTGCCAACACGTTCTGTTTGAAATATCACATGAGTTTCTTTGAAAACTTTCATAAGATCACCTTTGAATTGAAACAGAATCCTTCTCTATGTAAGGCTCCAAGAGAGATGGGATTATAACTTGATTCGGAAACATGACGAACGCCTTGAAGAGTAGTGATGCATCCATCATGAGATCGAAACAGGATTGCTTCTTCGCTAATCACTATAATGTCCCTGGTCTAAAATAGTGTATTTTTATTTTTCTAATGAATTTATTTTCTTTTACTAGTTAATTTATTATTATTTGTTATTCATAGTGTTGAGTGTTTCATTATGATTATAATTATTATTGCTATTTTTTGGTTATTTTAATTATTATTAACTATTATTGTTATTAATATTATTATTATGTATTGGTATTATTGTTGTTGATTATTATTACAAGAGTATTATTATTAGTATTTTAACAATTATTATTTATTTCTATTATTACTTGTTAATTATTATTATTTATCATCATTGTTTTATTAATATTATTGCCTGAATTATTATTTTCCTCCTTGATTCTTTTTCTCATACTTATTTATCTTAACACGTAACCTACTAATCCAATAATATATATAACCAATCCTAATCCAAATCCTATCTTATTAAATCTTTTCATAAATCTTAACTAATCCTAATCTAAATACTAACAAAATTCATATCTATCCTAACTTATACAAATTCAAATCTTATTTTTAAAATCATAACCTTAGTTAACTCTATCCTAAACTACAAAGTTAAGCAGTTTGAACCCAACTGAAATTTTGATTTTTTTTAAAAATCACTAATAATCTATAAAAAGCCTAAAATACTTCTTTTTCTACCTCCAAAGAAAAACCATGAGCCAACTCTTCATACCTCCTTCGTTCTTTTCTCCTCAAAGCATGAATGAAAAGGAATCTCAAAGTCCAGAAATTACGGAACATGCTAGGGGAGGTCAAAGCAAGTAAGTAATTTATCTACTCACAATTTATTTGATATAAATAGTTTATTAAATATCATGTCTACACCATGATCTCCATGAATATTTTTATACATCAAAACTCAACCACAAATCCAACAAAAAAAATACATGTGAAGATTGACCAACTCATAATTTTAATTTACATATTTATTCAGAATTTTTAACAAAGGATTTCCAAAAAAATAAAACGAACTCGGCCCAGGCGAGACCCAAGGCCTGGCCTGGCCCGGTCCGAGCCAGGCCAGCTGGGCCACAGCACAGGGCCTTGGGCCCTGTTCAAAAAAGAAGAAAATTCTCGGACCAGGCCTGGGCCCGGCCTGGGCTGCTAGAGATATATATATATATAATATATATATATATATTATATATATATATATATATATATATATATATATATATATATATATAAAACAAAAAGAAAAAAAGAAAAAAAGAAAGAAAGAAAAATTGCATATTAAAATAATTAGTTAAAAATATCAAAAAATAGAGAAAAATATAAATAATAGTCTACAATACTTCTACTTTCTATGATAAAAATTATAGACTAATACCAAAATAAATTAACTCAAACCACCCACTTTAAGACATTTTTCTTAATGGTAAATTGGACCCATTAAGTATTTTAATGGTTCAAAGCCTATTAAAAATCCAACAAAAAAATTAGAAATTGATTCAAACTAAGCCTACTAAATTCATTAGACCAAGAAGATCATATTTCTAACCCCAAACTAATTAATTAAGATTAAAACTCCTTAAAACCCCCCAGTAAAATAAAAATTCTAAAAATTCTAAAAATTTTTATTGAAATGAACTATTTAGATTTATCAGGGTCTTATGATTACAATGCTTTAGGCTTGGGATCGAGTTCAGGTGAGTGTTCTTTTTCTTCTTCAGTTAAATAAAGGTCTTATGATAAATGATTTTATTTTGTTATGTGCTACTAAAATTTTCTGAGATGATATTTGTGAGTATTATTTTCCTCATTCACCATTGTCAGAAATATATATATGTGTTACTTGTTTTATTTCATGTGACTATCTGCCTTATTATACTAATATAATTACCTGTATCATTTCATGAGGCACCTATGAGTGTTCACTTTGATTATATGCTTACATGAGTGCCATTCAGTATCTTTTCATGTGTTAGTTATTCGACGTTATTGGTTGAGGACTAGTTGTGGTATAACCTTGAACTTTGACTTGTTTCGATCTATATATGACTGATCTAGTTCATATTTGAGGACAGATAGCATCGCTCATGTGTACTATCTATCAGACAGTTATTTAGTGAATTGAAACTTGCAAAATAATTACATGTTGATTGATTGGTGAGTCAATGAGGGCTAAATTGTCAGATATTAGTTTCTTATATGTTTAGTAGTATTTTGAGTACTTGGTAGTTCTTGATGTTACCTTATTAATATTGAGCATCATATGTATATGGTTGGATCTTAGTATTGTGATATGGGACTTATGTCATTTCATGTATAACCGTTTCAGATTCAGATTTAGTTGTGATAAATCTTAGAATATAATTAATTGATCTTGAGGGTGATTGGCTCATGATTGAGATTAAAAATTCATATTTTATGTGGAGTACTTATCAGACTTGATATTCATGTACTTGATGATAAGTTAGATGAGGATTCATTGTATTCTGAGAGTGTATTATATATGAATTACCTTATTAAAATATTGATCTTTTGATACTTGGACTCATAATGGACTTAGTTAGTATGAGAATTGATTGACATGAGGATTGGTATTGATCGGCAAAAGCAAGCACAAGAATAAATAAAAAGAGTGTGGGTCGATGTTACTGCTTTTGCGATTCTTCCGTAGTAGCGATGTGGCTATACGGGTCGTATCCACAAGGAGGGAGAGCGATGGAATCTTGATGCGGCTTCTTATTCAAGAAAGAGAAAGTTCTTTGTTTTAAATAAAGAATTGGAAAATGAAAACAAGTTGGTTTCAAGAATTGTTTGAAAATGATTTGGTGATTTGTAAAGTTGGATTTTCTTAATGGTAAAAACGCATGGCTAACTTTCTACTAATTTCTCCCACTAATTTCTAACTTCTTGAATTTGTAGCCTCACAATGGATCATAGGCAAGTAAAATCTTTATGCATAGGAACTATTCACGTTGGGAACGAATGAAAGTCCTTCCTTTAATTTAGCTTTACACGACAAAAACTTGGACATTCCCTTATTGAGATCCAATAGAAAGCGAGAATAAGGAAGACACAAGTGCACTAATGGTATCGACAAAGTTAGGCAAAGTTAAAAGAAAATCTCTAACTTACATCAATGAGTAAAGCACACGACCTATAGATCATCAAAAACCCATTAAGTATGAAATATAAGAAGGTAAATACTTGTAGGTAAGTTAGAGTTAGAACCCTCGTCTTAAGATATCATAGCTCTCGTTTGCACAAGGCTTTTTTGACACTATTGACTCATTTGGGTTATCAATCAAGTTTTTAGAGAATAGTGGGTTAGTGTTAGTTAGCCATGCAATAAAAGAGTTAGTTAGACATGCTTGAGAAGAGAAACAATAAAAGAGAAGAGGCAAAGAGAGGGAGTTACACTACAAGAAAACAAAAGAAAATAAGTGAAGAGAAGGGAAGTTCACTACAAGAAGGAAGTAAAAGTAAATGGCAAAGACAAGTAAATGGAAAGAAAAAGAGAAGTAGTTACTTGTATTAGCTTGTCACCTTCAAATACAACACTTACACACTCTCTTTCTCTTTCACTCTAATGGCTAAAGCTAAAACTAAAAGAAGAAAGAAACAATAACTACAATTCCTAACAACAAAGTAACAAATACAACTCTATTCTCTAGATATCTCTAAACTGAAGACCCCTGGGAGTATTTATAGGCATCAGGGAAAAGGGGGCCAGGGGGCAACCCCTGGCCCAAAGCCCGGCGCGCGCGCGCCAGTGTTTGGGCAGCGTGCTGTCCTGACTGTCTCCTGTCCACTTGATCTCCTGGATTCGTGATTTGATGCCCTGGGCTGACAAAATCTCTTCCCTAAAGTCAATGGCTACTTGGTAGGCCTTTAATCACCCCTTAATTGGTGATTTAGGTTCTTCTTCTTCATATGCACATCATGGACCTTGGATCAAGTAAGCAAAGCTTTATTAGCAGAATTTTACATCAAATAAATATGAGAATGTGATGAAAATTATGCAAAATTAGAGACTAATCACACCCCCAAACTTATCTTTTTGCTCGTCCCGAGCAAAACAAAAATAAGAAAATTATTACACCACTTTCGCAGGTGACGCGATTGTACTGAGCATGTGCAACAAGCCTTTAAACCTCTAAGTTTCCCCTAGAGGAGGAGTGTTATCTCCTGAGGGTTTTCAGCGGATTGCACCCACAAAATCCAGTAAGTGAAAAAAATATTTAGTTGTTAACAAATCTCCTCCAAGAAAAAGAACTATCAATCATCTAAGTAAAAATACCGAATGATGTAAGAATTAGGTACAACCCTCATAAGTGTACGCGTCAGAAAAAATCACGATTGCAAAATTCTTTTAATTGAATAGAGATTACAACGGATACAATCCGATTACAAAAGAGAGGAAATCTCTTCATTGATTCTCCTCTTTATTTAAAGCTGGGTTCTTCACGTGGCGGTGGAGAGTGAATCTTGTCCCCGTTGACTAGCCGAACGTCAAGTTTCTCTTATGGATCCTCTCTTTAGATCTACTGATGGAGTAGCACAGCTCTTATCAGTAATGGAATCTCAAAGAGATTTAAAGAACTTAAACTCAACAACTTAACAAAAAGAGTTGAACTCTTCTCAGGCTACAAGAGCTTCGAACCCGAACTCTGCTGAGGTATCTCTCCCCCTCTGCCCATGGCTTCTTGGATTCCTCCATCGGGACTCTCCTCCTCAGCCCTTTAGAAGAGGTCCCCTCCCCTCGGGGTTACTTTTCTTCTCTAGCTATTCATAGCTATTTATAGAGGAATTGGGGTGTAACCAACCCCTTAAATCTCTCCATAATGGGAGGTGGTGTAACCAACTCCTTAAATCTCTTCATAATGGGAAGTTATTCCCTATTATGTGGAGAGAAAATGGGGTGTAACTGACCAAGTTCGTGGCTGTCAGTTATAACAGAAATGCGGGTCTCGCGCTGGACGCAGATCTCACTCTGATGTTGAGATGCGGAGTTCACAGGCTCGCGTCTGTGTTGGAACGCGGAGCTGCTCAGGCTTGCGTTTGAGTTGAAATGCGACCTCCGCATCTGACGACCTCCGCGTCTGACAAAGGATGCGAGGTCCACGTCAGACGACTTTCGCGTCTGACAAAGGATGCGAGGTCCACGTCTGGCGACCTCTGCGTCAGAGGTTGGAATGCGACCTCCGCGTCTGACAGAGGACGCGAGGTCTGCGTCTGGCATTAGAACACGAGGTCTGCGTCTGGAGACCTCCGCGTCAGAGGCTGGAACGTGGGGTCTGCGTCTGGGAGATTCGCGTTTGAGGCTTTGTCTTCAGTAATTTTTTTGATAGCCTACAGAACCCCCTCCAAGGTTTTTGAAACTTCGTGGTTGTCTGAGACGAATTTCGAAATACTTTAGACTTTAATTGAATCTAGGCTTCCTGTAATCGGACTGGCATTCTTCTGCGAGGCAGTCTTCTGTGGTGCCCTGAGCTCGATCCTGTCTGGATGGTGAACTTCATGAGTGTACTTTTGAACTTCTTGAAGCCTCCATGAAAGATCATCACAAGTGTCTTAGAAACTCAGTCTAGCACTTGTTATGAGCATTGGTTTGCTTGGTGTACTTTTAAGCTGATAGAGTTGTCAATTGCTCTTGCTAGTGTACTATTGAAACTGATTGCAGAAGCAGAGACATACTCTTTGTATTTAAAGAGGGAGGATGCAGTTCTCACAGACGCGGTTCTGGCACACTGATCAAGTGAAGGCGCGAACTTCACCAAAATTGAGACGCGACTCTTAATTGTTGTAGAGACATGCTTCTCAATTGCTGTAGGGACGAGGCTCTGTGCTTAAGACGTGAAGATCACGCTCAAAGCTTCTTTGAAAGTGTTTAAATTGCCAGAGGTGTGATATTAACTTAGCAAATTAAATAACTCTACTAGGAGAATTTGAGAAGGTTACTATCAGAGGTGTGATATTAACTTGACAGTGAGATCTGGACTTGTGTTTTGAACAAGTTTTGTGGACTTGCTATTCTATTGATGAGAATAACAAGTGGAGTTTGATCCGTTGGGGATTATGCCAGAGTCTATTGTCAGAGGTTTAGTGTTAACATGACTAAAACTCTGCTGGGAATGAAATTTTGCTATTAGAGGTGTGATATTAACATAACAACAATTGATTTTGCGATTTACGCAATTTAAGTGGACCTGTCATTCTATTGAAGAGAATGACAAGCGAGATTTAATTTGTTGAGGATCCATGAAGATTTTGACCGTCAGAGGTGTAATGTTAACGTAACGGGTTTGGGTTTGCAATTTGAGCAAATTGAATTGTCAGAGGTGTGATATTAACTTGATAAAGATGGGTGCTAGAGGTGTGATATTAACTTAGCACCACGAAAGTCTCATTTTCACTGAGAAAATTGAGGAGATCACTGTCATAGGTATAATGTTAACTTAACAGCGATTGATTTTGCGATATGGGCAACTTTGGTCAGAAGTGTAGTATTAACTTGACCGAGAGATTCTGCGATCTGCGTAGTTTGGTGGACTCGCCATCCTATTGAAGAGGACTGACAAGTTGAAATTTTGGTCAGAGGTGTGATGTTAACTTGACCGGGATTTGTCTACTGTTAGAGGTGTGATGTTGAACATAACAGTATTTTGAGTGGACTTGTCATTCTATTGAAGAAAATTGACAAGTTGAAGTTTTATCCTCTGGGATACATCAAAGTCTTACTATCAGAGGTGTGATATTAACATGACAGGTTCGATTCGTATTTCACTGTTAGAGGTTTAATGTTAACTTAACAGTGAATATGCCAGAGGTATAATGTTAACTTGACATGTTTGATCTGTGATTATTTCACTGGGGAAATAGTCACAGGCTTTTTGTGGTCCTACCATTCCATGGATGGGAATTGGTAAGGGATTTTGGAGGGGATTTTAGGGAATGAGTTGTCAGAGGTAATTGTTAACATGACAAATATTAATTTTCCTAAAAAATAAAGATTTACTGTTAGAGGTGTAATGTTTAAACATAACAGGAGATTTTGCGATTTAAGCAATTTAAGTGGACCTGTCATTCTATTGAAGAGAATGACAAGTAAGACTAGACCCGTCAGGGATCTAAATATTTCTTTACCGTCAGAGGTGCGATATTAACTTAACGGATCAGATTGAATCTTGTCAGAGGTGTGATATTAACTTGATAAGGATGTGAGCTAGAGGTGTACTGTTAACTTAGCTCCATAAGAACTTCAGTTTCATTGGGAGACTGAAGATATCACTGTCATAGGTGATGTTAAACTTGACAGTGGAGGTAATGCTAGAGGTGTGATGTTAAACTTAGCATTGGTCATCTCGACTCCGATACGGAAGTTCGAGGGAAAGTCATTGTCATAGGTGTATTGTTGAACTTAACAATGAATTGGATGCTAGAGGTGTGATATTAAACTTAGCATCGCTCGTCTCAACTTCGATATGAAAGCCTGAGGAAAAGTGACTGTCAGAGGTTTAATATTAAACTTGGCAGCAACTTAATCACTGTTAGAGGTGTAGTTTAACGTAACAGTAGTTTGTCAGAGGTGTAATGTTAACATGACAGTAGTTGGTTTGCGATATGAGCAATTCTGAGGACTTGTCATTCTATTGATGAGAATTGATAAGTGGAGTTTGAAATGTCAGAGGTGTAGTATTAACTTGAGAGAATCCATTGAAGATTGAAAAACCTAGTTTGTCAGCGGTTATTGTTAACATGACAAATCCCAGTTCATTTCATTAGAGAGATGAACACAAGTATTTTTGTGGCCCTACCATTCTGTGGATGAGAATTGGTAGGAGATTTTGGAGGAGAGGATGGACCAAGTCCCTCAAGGTTTTTAGCAAACCTTCTACTCAAACTCGTGTTTCTACGTCTGAGAAAGGACACGAGGTCCGCTTCTGGCAATCTCCGCGTCTGACTAAGAAAGGACGCGGGTCCGTGTCTGACATTGGAACGCGAGGTCTGCTTCTGGCGACCTCCGCGTTTGACTAAGAAAGACGCGACGTCTGCGTCTGGCAACCTCTGCGTCTGACATTGGAACGCGAGGTCTGCGTCTCTTGGAGGAGTTTGAGTTTGAAGCCTTACAGGCTAAAAACTGACAGCTCAGTCATCTGAAAGTTACAGTGACAATCAAAGAGCACCGCCGAGATGAACTACTCGCAATGGCACTCGAACCCATGGGATGGAGCTTGTCAGTTCATATTTGAATATGACCTCTTGGGGCTGAACGCGAACCTCGCGTTTCTGAAGTGAAACGCGATGATCTCATTCTAGCGCAGCCTCCTGCTAAACGCATGTCTTGCGCTTTTTGAATAGATACGCGAAGGTCATCCTTTAATACTGTCAGCGACTCTCGCACGCTAAGGTCATGTCCTGGCGCGGCCTTAGGCTGAACGTGGGTCGCGCATTTTCGTGTTTTTGCACAGCTTGAGGCTGGACGCGAACTTAACGTTTTGGCACTGAAACGCGTAGCTCGTGAACGCGAGCATCGTGTTTTGTTGTAGAAATGCGGGGCTGAAAGCGAACTTCGCGTTTAGTGTCGAAACGCGGGGGTGAAAGCGAGCTCTGTTTGCTGATGGTGAATTTGACGTCTTTGTCGACGATCAGCAATCCGTTTGGCTCGCAGGAGTTGATGCAAACCCCCTGCAAATTGAGTTTGCTGAGCCTTGGGAGGAGTTTTGCGGCGAGATTTGCCTTCATCATCATTGGCCTCGCGAGTCTCATAGGAGACATTGATGCGGGCCACATATGCTGTTGCAACCACTCCTGTCTGCTGACGATGAGTGCAATGCCTTCGCAGTCTCTCGCATTTCGATTGAATCACAGAGGTTGTTGAGAACCCCCGGCATCCGGAACTGGAAGTGCCTTGATAAAAAGATGGAGGGAAGATTAGTCTCTATTGCCATCTTAACCGTGGGTCATGGCATGGGTCTCTGAAAAGACGTTGGGGCTGACATGTTATCTCCACGGGAGACTCCCGAAGCTTAGGGGGAGTTCAACTTCTCTTAGTCGAATTAGATCACAAACGATTCGACTGTGAATCCAAGCATCTTGACGTCAGCTTGCGCCATTACTTTCTCGTTGGTTGAGAAAGAACATAATCCCTAGCGGAGTCGCCATCTTTTGTACGTGTCGAAAAAAATCACGATTGCAAAATCTTTTAATTGAATAGAAGATTACAACGGATACAATACGATTACAAAAGAGAGGGAATCTCTTGATTGATTCTCCTCTTTATTTAAAGCTGGGTTCTTCACGTGGCGGTGAAGAGTGAATTTTGTTCTCCGTTGACTAGCCGAACGTCAAGTTTCTCTTGTGGATCCTCTCTTTAGATCTACTGATGGAGTAGCACAGCTCCTATCAGTAATGGAATCTCAAAGAGATTTAAAGAACTTGAACTCAACAACTTAACAAAAAGAGTTGAACTCTTCTCAGGCTACAAGAGCTTCGAGTCCGAACTCTGCTGAGGTATCTCTCCCCCTCTGCCCATAGCTTCTTGGATTCCTCCATCGGGACTCTCCTCCTCAGCCCTTTTACAAGAGGTCCCCTCCCCCCGGGGTTCCTTTTCTTCTCTAGCTATTCATAGCTATTTATAGAGGAATTGGGGTGTAACCAACCCCTTAAATCTCTCTATAATGAGAGGGAGTGTAACCAACTCCTTAAATCTCTTCATAATGGGAAGTTATTCCCTATTATGTGGAGAGAAAATGGGGTGTAACTGACCAAGTTCGTGGCTGTCAGTTATAACAGAAATGCGGGTCTCGCGCTGGACGCGGACCTCACTCTGATGTTGAGACGCGAAGCTCAAAGGCTCGCGTCTGTGTTGGAACGTGGAACTGCTCAGGCTTGCATTTGAGTTGAAATGCGACCTCCACGTCTGACGATCTCCACGTCTGACAAAGGATGCGAGGTCCGCGTCTGACGACTTTCGCGTCTGACAAAGGATGCGAGGTCTACGTCTGGCGACCTCCGCGTCAGAAGTTGGAATGCGACCTCCGCGTCTGACAGAGGACGCGAGGTCTGCGTCTGGCATTAGAACATGAGGTCTGCGTCTGGCGACCTCCGCGTCAGAGGCTGGAGCGTGGGGTCTGCGTCTGGGAGATTCGTGTCTGAGGCTTTGTCTTCAGTAATTTTTTTGATAGCCTACAATAAGTCCTCCTATACTTTAGCTTTTATAAAAGAAGAAATTATGATTTTTCTTTAAATTTAGAAAGGATCTTATACTTCTAACTCATTCTGTTATTTTGCTTTAGATAGATATGCATAATGTGTAAGTGTGTTTGGGATTTTTCAACTCAACTTTGAATATTATTTAATTTTATTAATATTTATTTATTATTCTTAGTTTTATTAGGCTTTCTACTTTACTCATGTAACACATATCAAACCGATGACTCCCAAACCAGATGGCTTTAGGGTACCAGGTGAAAAACAGCCCTTGGGTCAAATATGCAAGTAGAGTAGGCCACGAAAGTAAGATTTACTTATATATTAGTTTTTTTTTACGTGAGTAATCATACTTCTTGAGGCACAATTACCCAGCGTTTTTTTTTTCAGAGTTGTGTCTCTAAATCCCAAGCATGTGTGTGTGGTTTATGCATATTCTACTAAGGCTAAAAAAAGGTATGAGTTATTTTCCTTATCCCTTCTAACTTTTTAGTCAAACCAATCTTTCTTGTTTATTTAGGCAAAAATAAAGATTCATTAATAAAGTTCCCTTAATTCCTACAACCTTTTGGTATTTTTATAAAAAGTATGAAATTTCTTTTCATTCTAATGTTTTTTAAAGAAAAAGAATAAAAGGAAAAAGAAAGAATAAAAGGAAAAAGAAAAAGTGTTAGCACCCACCAACACCTATCTAATGCATTGTCCTCAATGAATATATATGTAAATGCGAAAGCAATAAATAGGGTGAAGAAATGATGTCACCGTTTTCGTGGACTCGGGCCGGCCAAGTGCGAAAGGCTAAAGAAATGTCAAAAAATGTAGAAGGGGTAAGCAGATAAAAATTTAATTGTTTTTTTTGGTTGTTGTGGTTAGGTGTATGATGGGGCAAAAGGTGTCAGCACACTATCATCCGGAGTCATAGGCTCAGTGGTCAAGAAGGGCTTCAGTCTTTGCCCGTTCACTTTGAATTCCGTGTTTTTCTTAGGGTCTATAATAAGCACATCATCGTGTGGGAAAACAGTGCGCACAATGAACGGTCCAGACCAATGAGTCTTCAGCTTCCCCGAAAATATGAAGCCTTGAGTTGTACAGCAGAACCTTGTCTCCTGGAGCAAAGTTTTCTGGGTTATGATATGGTCATGAAAAAGTTTAGTCCTGCTTTTGGTGATTCGAGCATTCTCATAGGCTTTATTCTGTATCTCCTCTAATTTTGAGATCTGTAGTCTCCTTAGCTCACCGGCCTTACTCAGATTAAAATTGAGTTGCTTAATGGCCCATAGGGCACGATGTTCTAACTTGACTAGTAGATGATAGGATTTTTCAAATACAATTCTATAAGGAGACATCCCCAGAATTGTCTTAAAAGCAGTGCGGTAAGCCTATAATGCATCATTGAGTTTGACCGACCAATCCTTTCAGTTCTGTCCGACAATCTTTTCCAGAATGAGCTTGAGTTGTCGATTGGTGACTTCTACCTGTCCATTTATCTGGGGATGATACAGAGTGGATAACTTGTGATTGATGGAATATTTTCGCATTAGAGATTCAAAAACTCTGTTGCAGAAGTGTGATCCATTATCACTAATTATCGCTCTAGGGGTGCCAAATCGGGAGAAGATGTTTCTTTGAGAAATTTGACAACCACTTTGTTGTCATTGGTCTTTGTAGGCACAGTTTCTACCCATTTAGAGACATAGTCCACAGTAACTAAAATGAACTGGTTGCCGAAGGAATTAGGGAATGGCCCCATGAAGTCGATACCCCAAACATCAAAAATTTCAACTTCAAGGATCGGGTTCAGGGGCATCATGTCTCTTCTTGAAATTTTTTCAATCTTCTGACAATTTGCGCATGACCTACAAAAATGGTATGAGTTTTTGAACAAAGTGGGCCAGTAAACTCACTTTGTAGAGCCTTCTCTGCAGTCTTGCGGGGACCGAAGTGTCCTCCACATGCAAGTTCATGGCAAAAGCTTAGCACACTCCTCTGTTCTTCCTCTGGTATGCATCGTTTAATAATCTGGTCGGGACAATACTTAAAAAGATACGGCTCTTCCTAGAAGAAGTACTGTACTTGGGCAAAGAAACGACGTTGGTCTTGCTTTGTCCAGTCAGCGTTTAATTGTCTAGTGGGCAGGTAATTGACAATGTCCGCACACCAGGGTTCCTTAAAAATGGCCAGGATGTGCTCGTCTGGGAAATTCTCGTTGATTGGAGCTTGTATGTTCGGTGCATTCAGAATTTGTGAGACATGATCAACGATCACATTTTCTATACCTTGTTTATCCCAGATTTCCAAGTCAAATTCTTGAAGTAAAAGGATCAACCGAATCAGTCGGGCTTTTGCTTCCTTCTTGGTCATGAAGTATTTCAGTGCCAGTGATACGTAAAAATCACCGTCTTCGAGCCTAACAAGTAGGGCCGGAACTTCTCTAACGCAAAGACAACGACCAAGAATTCATTCTCAGTCGTTGTATAATTCTGTTGGGCGTCATTCAAGGTCCTACTCGAGTAGTAAATCACGTGCTGCCTATTGTCAATGTGCTGTCCTAGAATAACGCCAATAGCAAAATCAGAGGTATCGCACATGATTTCAAATGGTTGGGCCCAATTAGGAGCAGAAATAATAGGCGCAGGAATATGTTCTTGCTTGAACTTTCCCCATGACTTGAAACATTCATCGTTAAAATCAAAGGGCACGTCCTTAACGAGCAGGTTGGTTAAAGGCCTAGCGATTTTGCTGAAATCCTTAATAAACCGTCGGTAGAACCCAGCATGCCCAAGAAAGGATCAATATCCTTGATGCTTTTGGGTGGTGGAAGCTTAGCAATCACTTCTACTTTAGTCTTGTCCACTTCAATGCCTCTCCTAGAAATCTCATGGCCTATGACAATCCCCTGTCTCACTATGAAGTGACATTTCTCCCAGTTTAGAGTTAGGTTCTTCTCCTTACATCTTTGCAGTACTAACTCTAGGTGATGAAGACACTGATCAAATGAATCTCCGTAGATGGAGAAGTCATCCATGAAAATCTCAAGAAAACGTTCTACCATATCGGAGAAAAGACTAAGCATGCACCGTTGGAATATTGCGGGAGCCTTGCACAATCCAAAGGGCATGCGTCGATAAGCGAAGGTTCCGAACGGGTAGGTGAACGTGGTCTTTTCCTTGTCTTCTGCAGCAATGGGGATTTAATTATATCTCGAGTACCCATCTAGGAAGCAATAGTACTCATGTCCAGCCAATCGTTCCAGCATTTGGTCGATGAAGGGTAGCGGGATGTGGTCTTTACGGGTGGCTACATTTAACTTTCTATAGTCGATACAGATAAGAACCTTGGTGTAGGCTGTCTAAAGATCACTAAAAGACAAGGCACCAAAAAGCAGAGTCCCAAGCTCCAGACGCAGGGCTAACTCAGCCAGCGCTGCAACACCAAGGCGCGTGGGTCGATACCCGCGTCTCAGCCAGCGCTGCAACACCAAGGCGCGTGGGTCGAAACCCGCGTCTCAGCCAGCGTTGCAGCACCAAGACGCGAGGATCAAGACCCGCGTCTCAGCCAGCGCTGCAACACCAAGGCGCGTGGGTCGAAACCCGCGTCTCAGCCAGCGCTGCAGCACCAAGACGCGAGGATCAAGACCCGCGCGCGTGGGTTGAAACCCGCGTCTCATCCAGCGCTGCAACACCAAGGCGCGTGGGTCGACACCCACGTCTCAGCCAGCACTGCAGCACCAAGGCGCGTGGGTCGACACCCGCGTCTCAACCAGCACTGCAGCACCAATGTGCGTGGGTCGACACCCGCGTCTCAGCCAGCACTGCAGCACCAAGGCGCATGGGTCGACACCCGCGTCTCAGTTGTAACTGCCCTGGTTATGGGGTCAATCACGGCCCACATAACGGGAAAAGTTAACCCCCATTATGGAGTGTTTTAGGGGGCACATTCATCCCTGAAACCTCTATAAATAGCCCCGTTGCTATGGAGAAGTGGTCAGATTTTTTTTTGAGAGATCAGAGAAGAATTTGACTTGAGAGCTTCTACAGAGAAAGAGAGAGAGTCCAACTCTTCAACTAACTTGCTGCGTACAAATTAATCTTTGCCTGCAATCTCTTTGAGATTTTGGTCGATAGAGATGTGTTACTCTGCCCGCCAACCGAAGAGAAGATCCTCAGAAGTTCCTGACGTTCACCCGGTCAACGGAAAACAAGATTCACTTTCCACCGCCACTTGAAGAACCCAGCACTAAACAAAGGGGAGATTCAAGACTCAACATCTTCCCTCCCTTGTAGTTGGAGCATTAGTCCGTTATAATCTTTCAATTGATTCAAGGAAACTTTACACCGAATTTTTCTCCGTACCAAACAAGAGATGGCGACTCCGCTGGGGACTACTTTCGTTACTGACGAACAAGTTGTGGCGCAAGGTGACGTCCTCTACAAGGGGAAAATGGTCGAATCGCTCGTCGTAGACTTCGACCAGGCAAAGTATGAAGAGTTCCTCTCTTCCGGCTCCAAGAGCCCAAGGCCCACGCCTACCGCAGGGTCTCTACGGGGACTTGCCCTAAAATCCGCTCTGAGCCTCTCTCAGAGGCAGCTGCTGTGAGGGATGTTGTGGCCAATCACGCAATGCGTGACACCCGCGCCAACGTCTCTCAGGAGACCCGCGTGGTCAAGTTCTCTGGTGTCCATCCAATCCATCCTCTTCCTCAGCACCAGGTCGTCGTTGGTTTCTCTCAACCCCCAGGACGTAACCGGAACGCTGAACGCCGACAGAGGAGGCGTGCGCGTCAACTGCAAGTTGGAACAACTGATCGTCCAACTGAGACAGGACGCAAGGTTCAAACCGGCGTCTCTGCTGCACCACATCCGGCACGCGAAATTCGCGTTTGGCAGCCCAAACGCGAGGTTCACCAAGTTGGCTCCTCTGAAGCCCCACTCCTTAGACGTCAAGGCGAAACTCGCACGCCTTGTCGAGTACAAGAGGCACACGCCTCTAGGCGTGAGGCCCAGCAGCCCTGCATCTCTCAAGCGTCTCTGCCCCGACGCAATAATCAGCAACGCGATAGTCATGTCTCTTCTCAGCAGAGACGCCAGACGCGCGTCCTGAAGCCACGACGCGAGAACCGCGTCTCTGAATCCCGCGTCCTAGCTGTACAGAGCAAGGATGCCTCCTGCCCTCGACATTACGAGACTAGTCTCTTCGATCCTCCTCCCACGGACCTGAGAGACTATTTGACGAAGAAAAGAAGTGCTAATCGAATCACTTCGTCATGTTGCTGCGAAAGGCTTATCATGATGCTCTCTGAGTGTCGTTGCAGTTCAGGTGCAAACTAGCAGTCTCTAGTTAGACGCTGACCCTGATTTCCCGATCAGCTAAAAGAAGTCGTTCCCATAGGAGGAGGGTCTTATCTGACACTGAATATCCCGAGCTCACTATAAACATGGCGAGCAGGAGCAGGGGAAAACAACCTGCAGTCAGCTCCGATGAGTCTGACACTGAACCGGAAGGAGTGTACTGACACACTCGCACCCGGACCGGGGTGATTCCCCCGATTGACTACAATGCTCTAGCCCGAGGCATTGAGGTGAATGACTCGCATTCCGCTATTGCAGAGTCATAGGCTTCGAACTCTTCTATGGAGAAAGAGGCCTTTATATACATGACCAGCACTCCTGAGGAGACTGCCAGGCGCTTGGAGCAGCAAGCCCAGGTCCAGAAGGAACAATTCGAGATGATTCGTGCTCAGCAAGAATCTATCGATTCCCTCAAGCAGATGCTGGCACAGTTGCTTGAAGATAAGAGGAAGTGAACCGACAAAACCTCCTCTAAGAAGTCTAAAGGCAAGCGAAAAGAAGGGGAAAGCTCATCTTCTGTACACGTACAGGAGGAAGAGCAACTTACTTCTGGTTCGTCTAAATCCTCGTCGCAGGAAAAGGACGACCGAGACCAGGGAAAAGTTCATTCTAAAAGAATGAATCAGTTGGAGCAACGTCTTGAGGCCCTTACCAACCGGAAAGGCCTCCTAGAAGCAGGAGTGGTCCGGCCATATCCGGCCGAGTGGGACCTGGTTCCATACCCGCCCAAGTTCAAGGCTTCAACCCTCCAAGCATTCAATGGGAAAGGTTCACCGAACCAACATATCTACTACTTTAAATCCCAAATAGGGAATGTGATAGATAATGATGCCATTCTGGCACGCTTGTTCATCGGCACCCTAAAAGGGCTTGCCTTTGAATGGTTCATGAAGCTCCCAGAAGGCTCCATTAAGAATTGGGGCGATTTGGAGAAGCTCTTCTTAACGCGCTTCTTTGAAGATGACTCGGAGGTCAACATGCCTACCCTTTTAGCCACCAAGCAGCGAAAGGGAGAGTCCGTCAAGTCTTTCATAGAAAGATTTCGGAATGTAGCACTCCGATGTCCGAGCGGTATGACCCAGGTCACCCTGGTGGAAACATACCGCCACAATCTCCAAACCTCGCTTCTTACCCAAATAGGAGTTGCTGAAAGCCGCACCTAAAAATAATTGGTCCAACAAGGTGAACAGGCTAAGGAGATTGTCGCCCGCGTTAGGGCAGAAGAAAGCAACCCCGACCTGAGAAGTCAACGAGGCGTGCGCCAGACACATCCCTCCAAGCAAAACGGAAGGATAACTTGGCGACAGGGACCAAATCTCCCGTCAAACCTCAACCGGTCAAGGGAAGTGGCTCTTCAAGCCAACCACGTGCCAACAAGCAGTATTCCTTCAAGGATGAACATGTCAATTTGCTCTTCAAGTTACTCAATAAGAGCAACCGACTGAAGCTTCCTGAAGCTAGGTGCCCTGAAGAAGTCGGTAAAACCGATAGTCCCAATTGTTGCTTGTACCACAGGATGCTGGAACACCCCACCAAGAGCTGTTACGTCTTCAAGGACATCCTTCAGGCTCTGATTGACGCGGAGGTATTAAAACTCCGGCCAGAGCAGAAGAAGGTGACGGCTAATATGACGTCATTTCTCCAGTTTGGAAGACAACCTCCAACACCTTCTGGAGTGGTCCCTGTCCTAAGAGGAGAACTAAGAGTGGTCAACACAGACCCTCCCCAGCAGCAAGAGAAAGGTCTGGTACCTGTTCCCACACCTCGGGGGAAATCATGTGGGTTCATCCCGACCTTGTGGACAGCCAACAATGGACCACTGTAACCAGCAGGAAGTCCAAAGGCAAAGCAAAGGCTACATCCTGTAATGTGGTATGTGCCTCTTCTCGGGAAGCAGAGACTGATGTTCCCTCACTGACTGATTCAGAAGAGGAGACGATAGTTCTGGCCATAGAACCCAGTCAACTGGTGGCGGAAACCCGTTCAGGGCAGTCATATTTGAAAAAGTATGACGAAATGGCGGTAACTCCTCCAAAACCCGCTGCAGAGTCAGCCAAGTCCTCCACAAAGCAACCCGTGGAGAAACAGAAAGAACTTCGATTTTCTCGAGTTCTTTCGAAAGACATAGCAGAAGGATCCACAGCACCTTACCGCTTTGATGTCCTGGCTCAACTAGCCAACATCCCGGCACGGATTACGCTTTATGAGCTTCTTAGGCTATTAAAGTCGACCAGAGAAGCTCTACAAGAAGCTCTGGCTAATGCTGAGGTCTTCATGACCCAGGTGCCGATCGGGCCAAAGGAGGAAGATGTAGAGGATTGCCTCCACGCCTCCCAAAATGCTCCCTGCATCACCTTCACGGCAGATGATATGCAAGTTAAAGGGAAGCATGATCGACCCCTATACTTCACAGGGTATATTGGATCATCTGAAGTGAACCATATTCAGGTGGATCCAGGGTCCGCATTGAGCATCATGCCTCGCCGGGTCATGCAACATTTAGGGATTCCTACTCATCGTTTGAGCCCTACCCAGCGACCATTTATGGGTTCAATGCCAATGGAACTCGTCCAATGGGGAAGATCAAGCTCAAATGCCAGATCGGGGACCTAAGGTCGGAAGTAACATGCTATGTCATCGATGCTGACACTTCCTACAATCTACTGCTGGGACGACCATGGATTCATCGCAACTCCATCGTTCCCTCTACTCTCCACCAAGTCATGAAATACGTTGACGGGAGTGAAAAGGTACGAACGTTGATTGCCGAAAGGCATCCGTTCAAGGGAGTCAAAAACTATTTCACAGACTCCCTCCTGTATCAGGATTCCGTGGAGACGAATGAAGTCCCGCAACCAGAGGAGCCAGACTCTGGTAATGAAGCCGACACCGAGCCGAAAAAGAAGAATACCTATGGGAGCTGGATCCACTTGTAAAGAGCATTAATAAGCTCGATGTTGATAATACCACCGACGATGTAGGCGGCTGGTATATTAATGAAGAATTAGATTTGGCGTATTTCTCTGTATTTGCTTCTGATTCAGTGCCGTCGGACACTAGTACCGAGGTGGATGATGATCTCTGGTCGGTAATGGATGCTTTGACATCATTGCATGTACCAGTGAAGTCGTCCTTCGAAACGCACCGAGATGCTGGTAATACGCAAGAATCCATATTCATGGTTCCAGCGAAACGGAAAGGCCAAAGACCAATTCTTTTCAGACGAATTGAATCCGAACCAATGACATGTGAAGAATCAGAAGGCGAGGAGGAACCCCTCAGTTCGGTCATTATGAGCCAAAGGCACTCAGAATGATGGAAAGCATGGGGTATGATCTGACGAATGGTCCAAGGTTAAATTTCGGCAAAGGAAGGAGAACACTACTCCGATCTTTTGTACCAAAAGGGAAACCCTTGATTATTATTACCAGACTCGCAGGGGGATGGGCTATGTATCAACTCCGATCCCATCAGCCTCTGACTCTGAAGAGACATTGTGCCATGATTACTCATCGGGCACGTCATCGTAGGAGTCAGATGTTAGTGTCGGCAATATCTTCAGAGAACTTTCAGTGAATATGGTTTCAACAAGCCACCTGGAAGACAGGGATGAAGAAATGATCCAATCTGATACAGATCCTTAGATCAAACACTTAAACAATCTTTGGGATACCCGCTTTGAACAGCGTGAGCCACCCACAGAAGATAAGGTTGTTCAGATTAACCTAGGAGATGAGGCTAATCCTACGCCCATCTTCATAAGTGAAGGCCTGTCACCCTCTGAGAAAAGGGATCTAATATCTCTTGTGCAAGAATATATAGATGTCTTCGCCTGGGATTACGAGGATATGCTTGGACTTGATCCTCGAGTGGCTATGCATCACCTCAACATTAATATGGACGTAAAGCCCGTCAAACAACAACAGCGACGGTTCCGTCCAGAAATAATGGAGGCAATTCAATCAGAAGTCAGAAAGCTTATAGACTCTGGCTTCATCAGGGAAGAACAACATCCTGATTGGGTAGCCAACATCGTCCCTGTTGCTAAAAAGAACAGAAAGATCTGAATCTGCATTGATTTTCGTGATCTAAACGAGGCCTGTCCTAAGGATGAATTCCCACTGCCAATCACAGATGTCATGATTGACAACACATGTGGATTCGAGCGAATGTCCTTCATGGATGGATTCTCAGGATATAATCAAATTAAAATGTATCCTGATGACGAAAAACATACCTCTTTCAGGACACCACTAGGGGAATACTGCTACACCGTCATGGCCTTCGGACTAAAGAATGCAGGGGCGACATATCAAAGGGCCATGAATGTCATTTTCCACGAACACATGCGCAAAACGGTGGAATGCTATGTTGACGACATCGCAGTAAAAAGCCGCGCTAAAGGTGATCATATAACTGATCTAAAGGTTGTCTTCGACATCATGCGGGCCCATCAATTGAAGATGAACCCTACCAAGTCCTTCCTGGGGTGGCCAGTGAAAAATTCCTAGGGTTTGTAGTGACCTCCACAGGAATTCATTTGGACCCGAAAAGGTCTGGGCTATCCAGGAGATGCAACCTCCGAGAAACCTCAAGGAGCTCAGGGGATTGCAAGGACGATTGGCGTACATCCGAAGGTTTATCTCAAATCTCTCCGAAAGATGCCAACCTTTTCAAAATTAATGAAGAAAGGTGTTTCGTTCATTTGGGACAGCACTTGCCAGCAAGCATTTGAGGAAATTAAACAGTACCTCATGCAACCGCCAGTCCTTGCAGCTCCGGTGTAACGCCCCGATCCGGAGGGTACCGGGACGTCACTGCGACGTACATACGCAGGTCAGAAGTATCCTCACGTATATACGCTAAGCATCAGTACAAGAAAGAATCAGAGTACGACAAACGTAGCGTCCATTCATATGCCAACATAAGAAATACAAAGTACAAGGTTATCACAGGATGTGACATACTATTACATATCACATGCATCCTATATCACAGCCAAGCACAAAAGTACGATTTACAATATGATTACAAGATGCTCACGAGCTGAAGGAAGGTCCCGCGAGCTAAAAAGGAGAGTCTGGCACAACAGAAACCGAGACTAGTCAGCCTGCTCGGAAAGGAAAGCTTGATCTTCCACAGAAGGCTCCACCTCAATCCAAGGTCCGGAACCTGAACATACAAATTCAAGGGAGTCAGGACCTCCCAAACAAGTGAACAGGTTACAGCCGAGCGGCATAAGAAATAAGAGTATGAGAGTCGGTACAATATCATGAATAATCAGCCAGCGAGTAAAGGAAGCACAAAATGTTATAAACGAAAGGCATTGTATAAGCTCAAGTTACGACCTCATGAGACTAGTACTTCGAGGGAATAATCCAAACAAGGAAACCCTCATCTATATACCTTTATCTCATGTCCCCGTAATCCAAGCGCATACAACACCCACAATTAACGTCTTTTATTATTATTACTTGTCTTACTTTGATATCTAGCTATGTGAACTAGCGTCCCAGCGCACATAGATCCATATCCGAGTAAAGCAAGGTTGTTATTGGAAACCAGCGGGGGTATCAACGAACTATGTTTACAGTGGGTCCCGTGCATACCCGGGACCACGGCCCAGGATTGTTCCGTTGCTTGGTGACGGAACCCGCCGCAAGGCAAACAGGAGGGACTTATTGTATGCCCTTATCATGATGGTACCAGGAATGAGGGAGCCAGCACTCCCCTCGGTCGCCTGGAGGCCCACAGGTCAGACCGGAAGTTCAGTTGCACAACATACCTAATGCCACTGTAAACACGAACACATATTGATAGCCGCATGTTTCCCCCGACCCAATGCAAGTTGTCTTATTTTATGGTATATTAAATAATTATCAGATTTCGGGAATGAGCAGGAACATGTCAGGAGTACAGGTATATCAGGAGTACTGGTTCGTACTATCAAGTAAATCAAGTTTGTAAATCATGAAGTCCGGTTATCATTCCCGTTATAATGATAATTATAGGAGTCAGGTGTATCATGCCTAGTGTTAGGAGATAGCATGACAAGAGGTGATATTCATCAAGTCTTGCAAATAGCAATATAAAATACATGACCCAAAGATAATGTCATAATCAAAGAAGTAATTAACCATAGCAAATAGTCAAGATTAGTCGACTAGGGAGAGATAGTAGTCGACTTATGAAGGAATTAGTCGACTATAGATAGGGGACAAGTCGACTGATAGGGCTGCGTCTCAAAGAGTTGCATTTTCAGGAGAAAAGTTAGTCGACTAGAAGAAGGGGTTAGTCGACTAATAGGCTGCGTTTCACAAGACTGCGTTTCAATATGCCGCGTCTCACAAGTCCGCGTCTTGTCACAATCCGCGTCTCACAAGTCTGCGTCTTGTCACAAATCCGCGTCTCACAAGTCCGCGTCTTGTCACAAATCCGCGTCTCACAAGTCCGCGTCTTGTCTCAAGTCCGCGTCTCACAAGTCCGCGTCTTGTCACAAATCCGCGTCTCACAAGTCCGCGTCTTGTCTCAAGTCCGCGTCTCAGGAGAGAGTTAGTCGACTGTAGAAAAGGGTAGTCGACTAATGAAAGCTGTGTTTTATTTACAAACATGAAATGATATCCAAGTCTTGGCGAGTAGAATTACTCGCCTAGAATGCGTCCAAAGTCCAGCAAGAGTGCCAAGTGAAGAAGATGAGTCCTTTGCCAAGTTAATCACCCAAACGATCACCGGAACAATCGCGAACGATTACCGGGAAATCTACGGTGATGAAGCTCGGTCCCAAACCAAAAGGAGGGCACCGGCCTAGAATCCTGTCAACGAAGAAGAACACGGCCCCAATCCAAAGGAGTGGCCGGTCTCCACAAGAGAAGGCAAAAGGTTGATGGTGCAAGTCCAACTCAATAGGGCAAAACGAGATTTTGCAAATGGCGTTGCGGGGAATGAAGCTATAGTCCGTTAGAAAGAGGTTGACGAGGAGGTGAAGGTGGTATGCTTGGTGGAGGCTACGGTGGTGCAAGTGGTGGTGGAGATGGTGGTGAAGCTTTGTGGAGAAAAATGGGTTCTTGGATGTTTCTTGGTGAAAGAGGTTGAAGAAGATGGTGTTTGTTGGTGAAAATGGAGGAGGAGATGGAGGAGAATGAAGTGGAGGAGTTGGTGGAAGAAGTTGGTGGTGGAAGTGGTGAAAAATGGAGGGAGGAGGCCGGCCAAGGGCAGCTTTGCTGCCGTTTGTGCTGCTGTTGATGTTCACAGGAAGTGGAAAAGGAAGAAGAAGTGAAAAAGTGAAGAGAGAGAAGGAGTGGGGGAGTTATATATATAAAAGGGGAAAATAATATAATAATAAGCCATCATCACTTTCCCTCCAAAGAGTGCTGCGTTTGCAAAGTCCCAAGGCTGCGTTTAGGCCATTTAAAGAGCCAAACGCGGGAGCTCAAGGCTGCGTCCAGAGGAAAACGCAAGGAGGCTGCGTTTCAAAAGAAAAGGACAAGGCATGGGTGATTTGGACTTGAGTTAACTCAGCCCATAAGCATTTAATGCAGCATGGAGAGGGTGGCTGCATTAATGATGAACTCAGCTGGTGAAGCTCGCGTTTGAGGAAGGAGAGAGAAAAATGAAAAAAGAGATAAGTGAAAAACTTGGATAAATTCTCGGTATCTGGGAAAATACCGAAAACTCCAGGAATGACCAAAATTGAAGTATCTCAGAAAGCTATCCAAAAATTCACAAAAATCATAAATATTATGAAATGACTTTTGGTGAAATCGGTTTCTAGAAATTCTATCTCATTTTCAAAATAAAAATCCTGGAATATACTGGGATCGGTGTCTACACCGGGTAGGCTGAATTTTCGATAAAATCTGAAAATTCCCAGAAAATGCCCAAAGGAAGAAAACATAATTCTAAGAAGGAATGTGAAAGCAGAATCCAGAAATTTAGTTCCAATAGCAAATTAAAATTCCTGGAATCAACCAGTGATACTGGCCGACACCGGTTTTGAAGATTTACAATTTAATTCCGAAAAATTCCAGAAAATCATGAAAAATCTAGAATATTAAAAAATAATATTTGAAACTAAAATTAGTCAAATCTGAATACCAAACAGATCAAATCATGCAGTACTGCTATATGAGTAAGTATTTAAATAGCAGAAAATAAAATAAAATAATAATAATAAAATGCACCAAAAATCAGGATACGTAACTGTGCATGTATACCGAGGATGGGGTGTTACAATCTATCCACCTTACAAAAATTTCGTCCTCGAAATTTCAGGAAGGGGAAGATGACGATAGAGAGAATAGGAAGAAAGGGTTTTACCAACTAAGTTGAAAATAGTTGAGGGTAAAGCTCACGAATAACGTCCTCCCGTTCCCACGTGGCTTCTCCTGGCACATGTCTATTCCAAGAAATCAATACTAATGGTATTGCCTTATTCTTCAATGTTTTGATACTTTTGTCCAGGATGGCCATCGGTTGCTCTTTATAAGACAGATCTGACTGTAGTTCCAGTTCGGAGTGATCTAGAATGTGACTCTCATCCTTGACATACCTCCTCAACTGTGATACATGGAATACATTGTGTACTCCTTCTAAAGATGGCGGTAATGCCAATCGGTAAGACACATCTCCCACACGATCCAAAATTTCGAATGGGCCGATGTATCTCGGACTAAGTTTTCCACGAGTACCGAACCGGATTACCCCTTTGGTGGGTGATATCTTTAAAAATACATGCTCACCGGTTCTGAATTCCAATGGCCTTCTGTTTGTGTCTGCCCAACTCTTTTGTCGGCTCTGTGCTGCCCGGAGATGATCTCTGATGATTCGGACTTTGTCTGTTGTCTGGACTAGAATGTCTGGTCCCATAAGTCTTCTTTCGCCGACTTCGTCCCAACATATCGGTGACCTGCATTTCCTGCCATACAATGCCTCAAATGGGGCCATTTTGATACTAGCCTGATAGCTGTTATTATAAGAGAATTCTACCAAATGAAGATAGTCTTCCCATGACCCTCTAAATTCTATCATGCAGGCTCGTAACATGTCTTCAAGGATCTGGATAGTTCGTTCAGATTGTCCGTCTGTCTGGGGGTGATATGAAGTACTGAATTTCAGACGAGTTCCTAAATTTTCTTGGAGACTTTCCCAGAAATGTGATCGGAATCTCGTGTCTCTATCTGACACGATACTAACTGGAACTCCATGTAGACGAACAATTTCTTTCATATATTTTTCTGCAAGAACTTCTGTTGACTGACCTACTCTGAAAGGTAGGAAGTGAGCTGCTTTTGTGAGGCGGTCAATGATTACCCATACTGCATTATTACTCTTAGGACTGCGAGGTAGTGCAGTGACAAAATCCATGGTGATATGTTCCCACTTCCACTCGGGTATTGGCAAGGGCTGAAGAAGTCCAGCTGTTCTCTGGTGTTCTATCTTTACCTGCTGGCAAACTAAGCACTTGGCCACATGTTGGGCTATCTCCCTTTTCATGGCATTCCACCAGAACTTCTGTTTCAAGTCTTGATACATTTTATTTCCTCCCGGGTGTATGGAATAGGCTGAACTATGTGCCTCTGCCAAAATTTTCTGTCGGACTTCTCCTTGGGGACACAAATTCTGTTACCAAAATATAATGCGTTGTCTGAATGAATACGGAGGTCAGTTCTCAATCCAGCTTCTATTTGAGCTCTGAACTTCTGCAATCTGGGGTCTTCTTTCTGAGCTTCTTTAATTTCATCCATCAGGGTTGACTGGATCTGAAAGGTCATCAACTGTCTTGTGCTATCAACTCCTCGTACTATCATTAAGTCCAGTTTTATGAAGTCCTGAATTAATTCCTCCTGCTGAGTAAGTCGTACTAGCATCTTATTTTCTGGCTTCCTGCTCAATGCATCTGGTACGGTGTTGACTCTGCCCGGATGATACTGTAAGTCGATATCATAGTCTGCCATTAATTCAAGCCACCGTCGCTGTCTCATGTTCAATTCTTTCTGCGTGAAGATATACTTAAGACTTTTGTGATCAGTGTAGATTAGCACCTTGTCTCCCAGAAGATAATGCCTCCAGATTTTCAATGCGAATATTACCGCCGCCAGCTCTAAGTCATGAGTTGGGTAATTCCTCTCATGTGGTTTCAGTTGCCTGGATGCATAAGCTATGACATGACCATGCTGCATTAATACACACCCTAGGCCTTTCCCGGATGCATCACTGTATATAACCATCCCTCCTCTTCCTGAAGGAGTCTTCAAAACTGGAGCTGTAATGAGTCTCTCCTTTAATTGCTCAAACGCTGCAGCACATTCCTCGGTCCATATATATTTTTCTCCTTTCCGGGTGAGCTTTGTTAACGGGGCTGCAATCTTAGAAAAATCCTGGACAAAGCGCCTATAATATCCGGCTAATCCAATAAAACTCTTAATTTCTGTTACTGTCCTTGGGATTGGCCAGTCCTTTACTGCCTGAATTTTACTAGGGTCTACTGAAATTCCTTCTTCTGAAATTATGTGTCCAAGGAAGGCCACACTATTTAACCAGAAATCACATTTGCTTTGCTTAGCATGAAGTTGTTCCTGTTGGAGAGTTTGTAACACTATTCTTAAGTGGTCTGCATGCTCTCTGTCGTTCTTCGAATAGATCAAGATGTCATCTATAAAAACAACCACAAACTGATCCAAATATGATGAGAACACTCTGTTCATCAAATCCATGAAAACTGCAGGGGCATTGGTGACTCCGAAGGGCATAACTAGGAACTCATAATGGCCATAACGGGTCCTGAATGCTGTCTTGGGAATATCTTCTTTCCTTACTTTTAGCTGATGGTAGCCTGATTGTAAATCCAATTTAGAAAATACTCGAGCTCCATGAAGCTGATCAAACAGATCATCAATTCTTGGTAAAGGGTACTTATTCTTGATGATAACTTTGTTCAATTCTCTATAGTCTATACATAACCGTTTACCACCGTCCTTTTTGTTTGCTAAGAGTACTGGAGCTCCCCATAGTGAAGCACTTGGTCTAATTAATCCCTTATCCAAGTATTCTTGCAGCTGTTTCTTTAGAATCTCTAACTCAGTGGGTGCCATCCTATATGGAGCTTTGGATATCGGAACTGTACCTGGAAGGGTATCAATAGAGAACTCAATTACCCTATCAGGTGGAAGTCCTGAGATCTCCTTAAATACTTCTGGAAACTCATTCCAAACTGGCACTCTCTTCTTCTGGATCTCACCAGCAGTCATCTGTGCTTTTCCTTTGGCAGGTTTGCGTTCTCCTTCAAATTGGAACTCAGGCTGAAGCGGTATTCTGAAAATAACTTTCTTGCTTCGGCAATCAATGACCGCATGGTATTTGCTGAGCCAAGTCATGCCTAAGATTATGTCGTACCCTCTAGTATCTAGTACGAGCATATCTATGGCCAAGGTCCTGTTACAGAGTTCTACAGGGCAATCAATACAAACCTTAGTAGATACGACTACGCCATTCCCTGTACTAATCTCCCATTGGTGGTCTAAAGTTCGAACAGGTATATAATGCAAGGCAACAAAACGATCAGATATGTAACAATGAGATGCACCCGAATCAAAGAGGGCAAGAACGGGCTTCGAGTGTACCCTGATCTTACCTGTTACCACTTCTCCAGAAGTTTCGGCCTCTTCCGCTGTCAGGTTGTAAGCTCGTCCTCTTCCACGGCCTGCTGCAGCTCTAACTCCCCTCTGGACTGGGCGGATAACTTGCTGTGGGGGAAGGGGAAGGGCTCTCCTAACCATTGGTCCCTGGTTCCTCTGTCCATCTGGTCCTGGAAGTACTGGTAGTGCTTGGTTGGCCATCCCCATTCTCTTGTGGGGGCAGACTTCTACTGAATGATCACGGGAACCACATGCCAGGCATAACCCATTTGCCCTACGGCAATTCTGTCGGGAGTGACCTGGTTTCTGGCAATAACTACAAAAGAAGAATGGTTGGGTTACTGGAAAGGGAGCTGGTCGGAATGGCCGTCTCATGGCTGGGACTCTCGCTGTTCTGAATGGACCTCCTCTCCCTGCTTGTGGAAATGGCCTCTTCATGGCCTGGTTCCTCATCATATTAGATTTCCCTTTCTCCAGACCTCGCTCCACCTCCCGAGCTATGGTGAGGACTTGGGAATACGTTTTCAGCTGTTGGGGCATCAAGAGGATTTGAATGTCCATTCGCAAACCCTGTTGGAACCTACTCGCCCGCTTTTCTTCATCAGCCACCATATATGGAGCGAAGCGGCTCAGCCTCAAGAACTCAGCGGCATACTCATCCACAGACCGGTTCCACTGCTGAAGTCGGATGAACTGTTCTTCCATTTCTTTCTGAGCGGTGGCAGGGAAAAATCTACTATAGAAGCTTTGGGAGAACTGGTCCCACGAGACAGGTTTCTCCAATCTCGCTTCTTCAGCTAGCCACCAGGTCCTGGCCACATCCTTTAGCTGAATCTTGGCGACCTCCACTTGATTTTCTTTGGGACCCGGGCTGCGTTCAACAGATCTGTGGTGTCAATCAGCCATTGCTCAGCATCTAGTGGTTTCTCTTCTCCCGTGAATATCGCCGGTTGTAACCGCCTGAAGTCTGATACATTCCCCGGCCTTTGTTCCTTGGGAGTTACTAACTCTTGCCGAAGGAGTTCCGTCTGCTGTTGCTGATTTTCCATCATAGTCTGGATAACCCTCAGAATCTCAACATTCTCCCCCGCGGGTCCATTTGATGCTTGTCCGGCATTGTTACGACTCGTCCTTCTATCCATACTTATGTTGGTAAAAAGGAGACTGGAAACTGGAAAGATGAAAGGATTTTAGGACACAAGGAAAGGAATCAAGAAGGACTAGATAACTTGTACATTGTAGTTGGCAATGGCAAATTACATTAATTTGCTGCTTGATTGTACTATAGGTGTGAGAGCCTAGGCTCTGATACCAACCTGAAACGCCCCGATCCGGAGGGTACCGGGACGTCACTGCGACGTACATACGCAGGTCAGAAGTACCCTCACGTATATAGCTAAGCATCAGTACAAGTAAGAATCAGAGTACGACAAACGTAGCGTCCATTCATATGCCAACATAAGAAATACAAAGTACAAGGTTATCACAGGATGTGACATACTATTACATATCACATGCATCCTATATCACAGCCAAGCACAAAAGTACGATTTACAATATGATTACAAGATGCTCACGAGCTGAAGGAAGGTCCCGCGAGCTAAAAAGGAGAGTCTGGCACAACAGAAACCGAGACTAGTCAGCCTGCTCGGAAAGGAAAGCTTGATCTTCCACAGAAGGCTCCACCTCAATCCAAGGTCCGGAACCTGAACATACAAATTCAAGGGAGTCAGGACCTCCCAAACAAGTGAACAGGTTACAGCCGAGCGGCATAAGAAATAAGAGTATGAGAGTCGGTACAATATCATGAATAATCAGCCAGCGAGTAAAGGAAGCACAAAATGTTATAAACGAAAGGCATTGTATAAGCTCAAGTTACGACCTCATGAGACTAGTACTTCGAGGGAATAATCCAAACAAGGAAACCCTCATCTATATACCTTTATCTCATGTCCCCGTAATCCAAGCGCATACAACACCCACAATTAACGTCTTTTATTATTATTACTTGTCTTACTTTGATATCTAGCTATGTGAACTAGCGTCCCAGCGCACATAGATCCATATCCGAGTAAAGCAAGGTTGTTATTGGAAACCAGCGGGGGTATCAACGAACTATGTTTACAGTGGGTCCCGTGCATACCCGGGACCACGGCCCAGGATTGTTTCGTTGCTTGGTGACGGAACCCGCCGCAAGGCAAACAGGAGGGACTTATTGTATGCCCTTATCATGATGGTACCAGGAATGAGGGAGCCAGCACTCCCCTCGGTCGCCTGGAGGCCCACAGGTCAGACCGGAAGTTCAGTTGCACAACATACCTAATGCCACTGTAAACACGAACACATATTGATAGCCGCATGTTTCCCCCGACCCAATGCAAGTTGTCTTATTTTATGGTATATTAAATAATTATCAGATTTCGGGAATGAGCAGGAACATGTCAGGAGTACAGGTATATCAGGAGTACTGGTTCGTACTATCAAGTAAATCAAGTTTGTAAATCATGAAGTCCGGTTATCATTCCCGTTATAATGATAATTATAGGAGTCAGGTGTATCATGCCTAGTGTTAGGAGATAGCATGACAAGAGGTGATATTCATCAAGTCTTGCAAATAGCAATATAAAATACATGACCCAAAGATAATGTTCATAATCAAAGAAGTAATTAACCATAGCAAATAGTCAAGATTAGTCGACTAGGGAGAGATAGTAGTCGACTTATGAAGGAATTAGTCGACTATAGATAGGGGACAAGTCGACTGATAGGGCTGCGTCTCAAAGAGTTGCGTTTTCAGGAGAAAAGTTAGTCGACTAGAAGAAGGGGTTAGTCGACTAATAGGCTGCGTTTCACAAGACTGCGTTTCAATATGCCGCGTCTCACAAGTCCGCGTCTTGTCACAAATCCGCGTCTCACAAGTCCGCGTCTTGTCACAAATCCGCGTCTCACAAGTCCGCGTCTTGTCACAAATTCGCGTCTCACAAGTCCGCGTCTTGTCTCAAGTCCGCGTCTCACAAGTCCGCGTCTTGTCACAAATCCGCGTCTCACAAGTCCGCGTCTTGTCTCAAGTCCGCGTCTCAGGAGAGAGTTAGTCGACTGTAGAAAAGGGGTAGTCGACTAATGAAAGCTGCGTTTTATTTACAAACATGAAATGATATCCAAGTCTTGGCGAGTTGAATTACTCGCCTAGAATGCGTCCAAAGTCCAGCAAGAGTGCCAAGTGAAGAAGATGAGTCCTTTGCCAAGTTAATCACCCAAACGATCACCGGAACAATCGCGAACGATTACCGGGAAATCTACGGTGATGAAGCTCGGTCCCAAACCAAAAGGAGGGCACCGGCCTAGAATCCTGTCAACGAAGAAGAACACGGCCCCAATCCAAAGGAGTGGCCGGTCTCCACAAGAGAAGGCAAAAGGTTGATGGTGCAAGTCCAACTCAATAGGGCAAAACGAGATTTTGCAAATGGCGTTGCGGGGAATGAAGCTATAGTCCGTTAGAAAGAGGTTGACGAGGAGGTGAAGGTGGTATGCTTGGTGGAGGCTACGGTGGTGCAAGTGGTGGTGGAGATGGTGGTGAAGCTTTGTGGAGAAAAATGGGTTCTTGGATGTTTCTTGGTGAAAGAGGTTGAAGAAGATGGTGTTTGTTGGTGAAAATGGAGGAGGAGATGGAGGAGAATGAAGTGGAGGAGTTGGTGGAAGAAGTTGGTGGTGGAAGTGGTGAAAAATGGAGGGAGGAGGCTGGCCAAGGGCAGCTTTGCTGCCGTTTGTGCTGCTGTTGATGTTCACAGGAAGTGGAAAAGGAAGAAGAAGTGAAAAAGTGAAGAGAGAGAAGGAGTGGGGGAGTTATATATATAAAAGGGGAAAATAATATAATAATAAGCCATCATCACTTTCCCTCCAAAGAGTGCTGCGTTTGCAAAGTCCCAAGGCTGCGTTTAGGCCATTTAAAGAGCCAAACGCGGGAGCTTAAGGCTGCGTCCAGAGGAAAACGCAAGGAGGCTGCGTTTCAAAAGAAAAGGACAAGGCATGGGTGATTTGGACTTGAGTTAAGTCAGCCCATAAGCATTTAATGCAGCATGGAGAGGGTGGTTGCATTAATGATGAACTCAGCTGGTGAAGCTCGCGTTTGAGGAGGAGAGAGAAAAATGGAAAAAGAGATAAGTGAAAAACTTGGATAAATTCTCGGTATCTGGGAAAATACCGAAAACTCCAGGAATGACCAAAAATTGAAGTATCTCAGAAAGCTATCCAAAAATTCACAAAAATCATAAATATTATGAAATGACTTTTGGTGAAATCAGTTTCCAGAAATTCTATCTCATTTTCAAATAAAAATCCTGGAATATACTGGGATCGGTGTCTACACCGGGTAGGCTGAATTTTCGATAAAATCTGAAAATTCCCAGAAAATGCCCAAAGGAAGAAAACATAATTCTAAGAAGAAATGTGAAAGCAGAATCCGGAAATTTAGTTCCAATAGCAAATTAAAATTCCTGGAATCAACCAGTGATACTGGCCGACACCGGTTTTGAAGATTTACAATTTAATTCCGAAAAATTCCAGAAAATCATGAAAAATATAGAATATTAAAAAATAATATTTGAAACTAAAATTAGTCAAATCTAAATACCAAACAGATCAAATCATGCAGTACTGCTATATGAGTAAGTATTTAAATAGCAGAAAATAAAATAAAATAATAATAATAAAATGCACCAAAAATCAGGATACGTAACTGTGCATGTATACCGAGGATGGGGTGTTACATCCGGTGTCCGGAAAACCTTTCCTGATATACGTCCGAGCGATGGATCATTCTTTAAGAGCTATACTAGCCTAGAATGATGATCAAGGACGAGAGAAAGCGATCTACTATTTGAGTAGAACGATGATCGGAGCCGAGCATCGGTACAACCCGATCGAGAAGGAATGTTTGGCATTGGTGTTTGCTATTCAGAAAATGCGACACTATTTGGCAGGCCAAACTATAAACGTCATATCAAAAGTCAACCCCCTGAGGTTACTTATGACAAAACCTTCATTGTTAAATGGTCGATTGGCAAAATGGGCCATATTGCTATTCCAATATGAAATGCACTTTTTACCACAAAAAGCTATGAAGGGACAAGCGGTGGCAGATTTCCTGGCTGAGCATCCAGACCCGAGGGCAGCCAAACTTTACGAGGATCTCCCAGACGAGGTCGCTGAAGCCTGCCTGACTCAGACATCTTTTGAAGGACAAGTATGGCAACTTTTCTTTGACGGTGCATCGAGAACAAGCCCAAAAGGACATATAGTGGCAGGAGTAGGAGTAGTACTCATCTCCCCACAGAACTATGTGATTCCTCGAGCTATCTCGTTAACTGAACCTTGCTCCAACAATGTAGCGGAGTACAATGCCCTTCTGATTGGGATGCAACTCGCCGATGAGATTGGCGTAAAAAATCTCGAGGCATATGGTGACTCCAAACTTATCGTCAGCCAAGTTCGCGGCGAGTACGAAGTCAGACATGAAGACCTAGTACCCTATTACAACGCAACTGTCTACATGGCCGAGAGGTTCACCAACTTTTACATTGACCATGTACCACGCAAGCAAAATGCGCATGCAGATGCACTGGCGTCTCTCGCTGCCTCTTTAGCGCTTCCAGCTGGAGCAGTAGAGAAAATATTTGTCCACAGCCATGACCTATATTGCCCGAGACTTGCTCTTGAGGACTACCAGGAGCCAACGGGAAATTATCAAGGCAAAGAAGTTCTCGAGTCGTTAGCCGGTCCAGAGCCTAGAGACTGGCGATTCCCTTATATTGATGATGTCTTGTATGACATCCTGCCTGAGGACACCAAAGAAGCGCCTGCCATTCAAAGGAAAGCCCCCAAATTCTACTATAATGCGATTACGCGAACACTGTATCGTCGATCGCATGACGGGATCTTGCTTCGCTGCCTTTCACGAAAAGAGGCACAGAAGGTATTGAAAGAAGCCCATGACGGCATGTGTGGAGCCCAGCAACCTGGCCCAAAACTGGCATATCGACTCCAAAGGTTGGGATATTATTGGCCTAAGATGATCGCTGACGCCATCACTTATGCAAAAAGATGTCACGCCTGTCAAGTACATGGCGATTTCATCCATCAAGCCCCGGGGTACCTTCACTCTACGACCTCTACCTGGCCATTTGAAATGTGGGGAATGGATGTAGTTGGTCCTATCAGCCCACCATCATCAAAAGGACATCGGTTTATTTTGGCCATAACTGATTATTTCTCCAAATGGGCTGAGGCCGTCCCTTTGAAGGAGGTGAAGTCATCTGATGTGATCAAGTTCGTGAAACATCACGTCATTTACCGCTTTGGGGTACCTCGACGAATTGTCCATGACAATGGACCCCAGTTCGTCAGTCAGGCTTTTCAGAGGTTCTGCGCTAAGTTCAGAATCCAGAGTGTGTCCTCAACGGCATACTACCCCGCCGCTAATGGTCTCGCAGAAGCTTTCAACAAGTCCATCGGCAAACTTCTCAAGAAATTCGTCTCCAAAAGTCAACGTGACTGGGACGACAAGCTAGGTGAATGCTTATGGGCATATCGTACAACTGTTCGAACCCTAACTAAAGCTACGCCATTTTCTTTGGTATATGGGTGTGAAACCGTGCTTCCACTGGAGATCCAAATCCCATCTCTACGCGTCGCATTGACAGCAGAGATGACAAATGAGAAGAAGCATCGACAGCGACTCCAAGAATTGGAAGCCTTAGATGACAAACGTCTGCATGCCCAACAATAAATCGAGCTTTACCAAGTCCGGATTACCAGAGCCTTCAACAAGAAAGTCAAAGTACGAACTTTCAAGAAAGGCGATCTTGTCTTAGCCGTCAGAAGACCTATGGTGATGACACATAAGACAAAAGGGATATTCCAGCCCAAATGGGAGGGACCATTTGTAGTAGAGTCAGTCTACTCGAATGGATCATATCGCCTCATAACCTCAAATGGCGATACACTCATGATGCCGATCAATGGCAGATTCCTGAAGAAGTATCATCCTTGATAGTACTCCTCCTCTGATCAAGTTAAAAGTACACCTCTGATCAAAGCTCCAGACCCAAGAAAAGTTTCTTTCCTTCACTAGACCACTAGCTAATCAGGCGCTGGCTGCACCATGATGCATGATGTAAATATTGAGAAAGAAACTTGGGTTCTAATATTCCTATCTTCATTAACATCCGACGCCTCCGACGGCTAAGGACAGAGGAAATGTTGGCTTCTAAGCCCAACATAAGTCTTCGACAACTCATCATGCTGAGGGGAATAGCATGGCTAGCCCAACTCAAACGGTAGTTGGTAAAGGCACCTCAAATCCGTTGATAACTGAGGATTTGCTAAAAATCCTAAGGGGATGTAATTCCACACTCTCCTCCAAAATCCCTTACCAATTCTCATACACAGAATGGTAGGTCTACAAAATATAATCATTGCTAGGTTAACACTATACCTCTGGTAATGAAAATTTTTGATACTCCCTATTGAGTACAAACCTTGTTTGTCAACTCTATACGGAGTAGCGAGCCTTCAAGTTTGCCAGGTTAACACTATACCTCTGGCACTTCAAACTTCACTTGTCAATTCTCATCAATAGAATGGCAGGCTCTCAAATTGCTCGTATCGCAAACCAATTTTGTCAAGTTAATACCACACCTCTGACAAATTACTGTTAAGTTTAACATTACACTTCTAACAGTAATCAAGTTGCTGCCAAGTTCAATATTAAACCTCTGATAGCCATCTTTCCTCAGACTTCCAGATCGAAGCTGAAATGAGCGATGCAAAGTTAAACACTACACCTCTAGCGTCCAGATCATTGCCGAGTTTAACAATACACTTAAGGCCATGACTTTCCCTCAGACTTCCTTATTAAAGTCGAGATGACTAATGCCAAGTTTAAAATTACACCTCTAGCATTACCCTCACTGTCAAGTTAAACACCACACCTATGACAGTGACACTTTCAGTTTTTCCAAATGAAAGCTGAAATGTTTCTGAGTCAAGTTAATATCGCACCTCTGACTCGCATCCTTGTCAAGTTAACATCACACTTCTGACAAGACTACATTCAACCCGTTAAGTTAATATCACACCTCTAACGGTAAAGACTTTCCTAGATCCCCCGCGAATCTAGTCTCGCTTGTTATTCTCGTCAACAGAATAACAAGCCCACTTAAAAATATTGTTAGGTTAATATTACACCATTAACAGTGTTTTCATTAACCCCCCAGCTGATCTTAATCAAGTTAATCCCAAACCTCTGATAAAAATTCATCCTCCTTGGGAGTACAAATTCAGCTTGTCACTCTCCGTTATAGATTGGCAGGTCCACAAGAATTATCTTATCTCTGTTAAGTTAATATCACACCTCTGACAGCATTGTTGAGTTCCTGAAATAGGATCTCTCTTTACAAAATTTTACTCGTTAAAGATTATCATCATAATTTTGACAGATCAAAGGTTCTTTACTTCTATTCGTCTGACTTTTAATACAAAAAAAGGGAGTTCAAGATAATAGAAGGAGACAAAAAGAAATGTGTCGCTTTTATTTATATCCAACATATGAAAGTGATACAAAACGCTCTCTTATTCAATAAGATTGAGTGTTACAGATAAAGGAGTACAAAGAAGTCCCTCTCTCTCTCTCTCAAAGGTTGCACTCACTCCTTGAAGCTTCTCACCATTCCAAGTACAAGATGTTTGGAAGGGCACCAAAGATGGGCTGAGCACTATGATGACGTTTGGAGGCTGATTATGTCACCATGCATGACGTAAACATCGAAGAAGCTCATCGTTAACCAAGAGCAATGGTGTTTCTTGAGATCGAAAGGCAGCAGAATCTTCTGATTCCACCTGACCATCCGAAGTGGGGGTATGATCCTTCATTGATGAACATCTCCACTGCCAGAAAGTCATCCAATGAGCATGAAGTTTGCATCGATGTCACTTCTGGGGTAGGTGAAGGGAGGATCCAAGACCATACCCACCATTATATCCAGCACCATACTCACTCTAACCATGCCATGCCAAGAAGCATGACTGGTGCATTGAATTCAAAGAGATCTTGGCGGGTGTCAGGGGCCATGACTTCTTCTCCAGTGGTCGACCATCGAACAAGTTCGCTGGCCGATATATTCTCCCAAGGGCCCAGCGAATATGAAAAAGGATGATTAAGCCTACCTGCAAGAAGCCAACAAAAATTAGAAGATCTGAAGCTTAGGATACTTTAACAGAAAAGCTAAGTGACAGACGTAGTTATTGCTGAAAGCTTCAGATGCATGAATGACCCGCGCAATGAGCCAAACTTCTGCGGCGGCAGAAACAGATGCGATCAAAGCTGTGATACACACAGAACTTGAACGCAGTCTAGTTTTGCACCCACGTCTAAAAATGAGACGCGAAGAGAGTCAGACGCGAAAATTGCCATCTCCCTGTTTGATAAACAGGGGTTGCTAAATTCAGGCCTGAAACCTTCGATCTGAATTGAGGTTTTTCTAAGTCTACAGCCTCAGACGCGAGCTCTATATGGAAAGCTCACAGTCCAGATGCGAAAGTCCACTATGCTCGTGTCCAGAGAATTCCGGGTTAGAGTTTTTCTCAACGGCCCAACTCCAAAAAAAATGGGTGCACCAGCCAGACTTCAGGAGAAGGTCAAGAAGGTGAATCTCCTTAAGAGATAGCGAAACAGAACCCAGTAAGGGCTTAAGATTTCATGGCAAACCGTAAAGTCATACCTGCAGCAACACCCGTTAAGGGTTGAACTTCCTGCATCAAGGCGCGGACGTAAAAGGTGCTCAAAGTGACGCTCTTTGATCTTGAATCACTTGACAGTGATAATCTTCTGAAGAGATTATGCAGAAGTATGAAAGCTCCGGGTCATCATAGTCCATGGAGGCAAGCCCCAGGTAAAGTCCTTGAAGGGAGGAGGTGGAATCCCTCAGAGCACTCGCTCTCAAAGGAAAGCAGTCTAAGTAATGGACTGCTAAAAGGAGAAGGTGAGGCCTATTTATAGGCAACCCATAGAGCCTGTGATTAAATCAGAACCGTCGGCTTTAATTCCTGCATGCATGTCAAAGCCTAGTAAAAGGCTGGCACGTGGATTGTCGCTTCGGGAAGCATTGAAGATGCAAGTCTCCAACCGCCAGCGCTGATTTGGCATTCAAAAGCATTAATGCCTAAACCAATGAGGGGCTGAGCGTGGACTGCCGCTTCGGGAAACATCGGATGACGCGAGTCCCCAATCGTCAATGTCGCTTTGACATTTAAAGATCTAACAAATCTTTATAACAGGCTGCATGTAACGCCTGGGAAGTTGCACCAAACGCAGACCCGAGAGTTGCGTCCAGGAACTTGCGTCCCTTTGTGAATACGAAGGCGGCGTCCTTTTTCATTCCAGTTAATGGCGACCACGTCTCTCGGAGCAGTTCAGAGCTGCGTCCCCTTAGCAAAGAGGGACCCATCCTGGGGGTCGCGCTTTGAAGTCACATAAAATTGGAAAGCTGCGTCCTAAGACTTGCTCCTACAACAAAGAAGGCCTATGTCATTCGCAGGTACCACAGGTATCCTGGGCCACGTCTACATTGCAAGACGACAATTACGTTCTTATTATAAACTCAATATAATTTGAGTGTGCACTAAGTCAAGGACCTAGAGACGTGTCTCCACAAAGACAGTACCGCGTCCCTATCAATCAGCTGAGTTCTATGCGTCAGCTTTGGAGGAGCATAAAGCTGCGTCCTCACTGCGTCTTGAAATCTGCATTTGGACAGAGTTAAGGGCTGCGTTCAGGGAGCCGCGCCCTTCATAACCAAAGTCGCGTCCTTGGCACAAACTTGAACCGCGTCTCAATTTGCAGGTCAGAGTCGCGTTTCCCGGGACTGAGTCTCCACTACAAAATCAGAGCCGCGTTTAGCCAACTCAGTTCAGCCTGAGTTTATTTAGAGTCAGTCAAGGATCACAACCAAAGACTGCAGCTAAAAAATTAGATTCATCTACAGTGGAACAATGAAGATGGAGCAAAATCTCAAAGATTTTTATTATTTAAGCCAAAAATGATAAACGTAATACAAACACTCTTGATGAATAGAGTGCTCTCTTCTTTACAAAACAAAAAAAAAGAAAAGAGAGAAGAAAGAGAAGGCCAATAATCTTGATTAGCGAAAGAACGGATTTGTTCTCGGAGGCGATGTATCTCATGCTGACGCACTTTCTCAGCCTCCGTGAGGGCTTGGACCCGCAACTCCTCCTCAGTTAAGAATTTCTTCGCAGCCAGCTGCGCTCGTAGGGATTCCAATTTGGAGGAGTGAGTGGAAAGGTTTTCTTCAACCCGTGTCCTGACAGCTTCCAGCTCTTCCAGCTTCTTCCTGGCAGTGGCGAACTTCTGCTCATTGATTACAATCAAGGCCTCTGCCTTGGCTATGGTGGCCCGAGTAATAATAATAATTTGCTCTGCGCTCTGCATGACGAGTTCACATTCCCTTGAATCGCCAATCAGCCTTTGATGGTCAGCCTGAAAATGTTGGAGATGGCGGGTCTCTTCAGCTATTTGTTCCTCCATCTCTTTTCGCTCTTGTTCTTGAGCAGCCAAAAGCCTATTCAGGGTTGCCCGGGCCTCGTGTACTGAACCAGCGTCTTCCAGAGACTTAAGCTCTTTCAAGTCACTTCCCAACTGCTCCACCAGCATCAGGCATGCCCTAGCCTGTGAAGGACCTCCAGTATGACCAATGTTCTCGATCAGATTTTCGAGAAGCACTCGGGCAAATTCGAAAGAACTGCCCCCATAAAGGATGAGGTCAATACATGATCGCATGGAAGCAAAGAACTGTTGCACCATTTGACGTGTCAGTTCTTCCATGATATCACCGGCTGGGGAGAATTTTGCTGATGTGCTCCCAGATCCCCTTTCTATCACAGGGCGAGGGATGAGAATCAATTCGTCCCGTGCAGGAGTAGGGTCAACAATAGGTGCGACAGAAGCTGAGATGGTCGCCGGCACTTCTGGCGCAGTTACTGTCGTAGCAGCCTCCATGGCAACTGAAGTAGCAGCAAACCTGACCTCTTCAAAGCCCTCGGTCGAGGCTTGAATTGTACTGCCTTCTGGGTCGACGCTGGCCGCAAGATCCTCTGCCTGAGCTCCCTCAGCGCTCTCTGCAAATCATCAAAATGTTAACCATGACGGTAAAAGGAAGATATTCAAAGCCTCAATATTTTCTTACCAAGCTGAGGATTCAAAGACGGTGAATTCCTTGGCGAATCTTGGAGGGTTGAGGTCTCCCCAACTTCAATAATTGCCCCCTTAAGGCATCTCAGTAACAAGAGCCTCAACGCCCTCCTGCTAGGCCAGCTCTTGTATCATTTCCTCGATATGGGAGGAAGTCGCAGCCTCGCTGTCCACGGCCAACCCTGCAGCATAAAGTTAAAGGAAAAAACGTCAGAACCTTTTCCCTAGTTAAAAGGGAAACCGAGTCAAAAAGGCAAAGAGAGTACCTTCAGCAGGAGCAATTGCTGCTAGTGGCGACGCCGTCACCGGATCACACCCATGTTTTTTTTCCTCCGAAATATGTGAGAATTTACTCGGATCTGGAAGAGCGGGTTCATCGCCAAAATCGACTTCATCGCCTGAATAATATTCATCCTCCTCGGACGATGAAGACGATAGCGCAACACAAGAGGCCTCGGCAATCGAGACCTTACCACCAAGACCCCGGTAGTGGGACTGGGATTGACTACCCTCGAGCTGGGCATCAATATAGCAGGAGACTCAGGCTGTGTGCCTCATCTCTCCTCTCTTGAGCTGAAGGAGACCCTGGCTGAGTTGAGACCCTTGGAATCTCAACATCATCCCTTCCCACCAGGTCAGCCTCGAGTTGCTCAGCCTCATTAGTTGCAGTGGGATCGTCAGCAAGCTCCCCTTCTTCTAAAATCGCGGGACCCCTGCTGCGCAATCCATGAGGGCGAACAAGGGGAGTTTCGTCTTCCTCATCCTCTTCCTCTCTCTGCCCCTCAAAACCGGAAGGGACGGCCTCAGGCATTGAAGTTTCAGCCCCTGAATCTTTCCTGGCCCTCTTCGGGGCAGGTTCAGCCTGGAGAGTAGCGCCATGGGGACGTTTAGGCACCGCCTGTCGACGCCTTCTAGTAGGCTGCTCCCTAGGTGCTGCTGCTATCGATTCCACCCGCGTCTCCCCTCTGGCTTCCCTCTTAGCCGCCTGGTATTCATTGATACCCCGCATGCGCTTGTTGGATGCCAATTTCTCCATATAGGACGCATTAATGCTCTTGATGCATGAACGCTCCATTGAGTAGCCAGGTATCTTGCTAGCCTGGAAGTACCAAGTGCAGAAACCAAGGCTTGCATAACAGTTTGGCGTCTTGTGAGGCAAGCTATAAAGAGCTTTTGTCCCCCCAGCCACGCTGTAATACCAGGCCCGAGCACCTTCAAACAAATTTTCACTGAAGGCGAGTTGGGCGTTAGGGTTGCCGACATATAGTTGGTCATAGCCGAACTGTCGGGGAAAACGATTCGGCATATAAGGCTCGATCGTGCACGAGTTCCCTTGCCGAAAGAGCAGATACCCGGGCCGGATATTGATGAGCCACCAGAAGACTCCTGATGGCAGCCTCGTGAAGTCGTCCGGACCCACAATATCGGCGAACTTATCCCCATAAGCAGCATCTGTAATCTCGGGGAAGCAACGGTTAAGATGGTAATTTGAGGCGTTCAGAATACATTTCCGATCGGGAGGGACAAACCCCTCCGATTGGGACACTGGCGTCATCAGTGAGGGGCAGTGCATAACGTATCAATCCATTAGGTACGTGTAGAGAAGCTCGACCCGGGGGTTAGGGGTCTTCACTCTCGGCCTCCCATCCGAGTCAACCTCCGGTCTACCGTGGGAGTCGACGATGGTCTCCACTTTGCACAGGCTCTGAGTCAGGGCCCGCAATCCACTTTGGATTCTAACCACCATTGCTGGAAGGAGAGCGATGGACCTACCGTAGGCCAACAGCACCGCCGGGTACACCACATCAGCAATAATTACTTCATGTGGCAGTGTCGGCACTACGCAGCGCTTCAGCCACAGCATGAGGAAGCCCGCCAGTAGCGCCCGGTTAGAAATGGGGATCTGGGCCTGGTGATGGAAACTTTCAAAAACCGTGTCAGGTTTGAAAGTGTCTTCATTCGACTCTGTGGTGTAAGAACTCACAGAGGCGTTAATCCTCTCGGCGACTTCCTCATTGGAGCTGGGAGCTAGAATGGTCACTGAGTGATCTTTCTCAGTTATACCATTAAACAGGTAGCTCGCCCAAGACATCTGCTTAACTCCCTTAGTTCTCCAGGAGGTTACTTGGCCGCAGATATGGAAGTGACATAACACTTCCCAGTAGGTCTCATATACCCGAGGGCACTCTTTCTTCAAGAGATGAAGCTCCTCGGAAGTTGGGACGTATTCCTCGTAAGGGGCATCTCCCATAACCAGCCCCGAAACTTCATATAGTTCATGCAGGGTTGTAATGCTCCAGAATCCCGTAAAAATTGTGGGAACTCTGCGGGATGCCATATTGCACAGCCCTGATCGCTTGGTACAGTCCCATCTGGTCTAACAGACCTCCGAGTTCGGCGAGGACAAAGCCCACCATCTTGCCCCACCAAGACTTGTCGGAGGAATGAACCCACCCAAGTGGGCGAAAGTCAACGGGAAAGTCACCCCCCACCTTCATGAATTCATTGATGAAGGTAGTGCTGAGCTGAAGAGTTTCTCCTACTGGGTACTCAGACCTGAGTAATCCAGGAAACAAGCCAAAAACTTCCTTCCCATGTCCGCCAGGGTGTACCTTCCTGGCGCCCAGTATGCCGAGCGAGACACTGGGGACAGATCGGGCAAGCTCCCATTCCATTGCCCGGGGGACAGACATGTGCTGGAGATAGGATAAAGGATACATCCCCTCCATATTGGGAAGAAAGAATTTCCTATCCCTTATCTGGCGAAGCCACTTGTAATCGCCGTCATGCAAGATGTCATCACCCTCGCCAATGTTGTCCCCAAAGAAGAAGACGGGCTTCTTTAACGGAATACGTAAATCCGTCTCAAAATCCGCGTCAGTCATGATTTCCCGGAAGGTCCTCATATCGACCTTGGAGATCTTCGCCCTTCGCCCCTTCGACTTGTCGACAGTCACAGGAGCAGTCTGCTGCAACACGAAGGTTAGATTGCGGTCAGCACCACCTACGTGCCCGAAGTGACACTTTTTAGAGAGAGGGTTGGAGGAATATCGCACTGCAAAAGAGAATAATACTTGATCAGAAAAGAAATTGATTAAGTGTTTACAACTCAAACGCAGAAATGAACCCAGACGCGGAGATCATCAGAATCTGCGTCCAGATCCAAAGATCACGAGGCTAGCATGGAACCCGCGTTTTTGAAAGACCAAGACTTATGAAAAAATTCTAAGTATGGGACTCAGACGCGAGATTCATGAGGACCAGCATCTGATTTCACAAGACGCAAGAGTCATAAGAAATCTGCGTCTGAATCTTTCACACTTAGAAATATTCTAAGCGTTGAATTCAAAACGCAAGGTTTATTCGGGCCCTGTGTTCAACAAGCAGACGCAGATTCGAGCAGCAGAAGTCATCAAACCTGCATCCTGTTTATCGACTCAAGAACGGCGCCTGATGATCAAACACGGGCATGAGCCCATGTTGGCGGTTCATATTCAAAAGGGGATTTAAGAGTTAAAAGAACTCTGAAAAACCCCTCTAATGGTGGAAATCAAGTCTGAAGACTTTTTATACCTGAAATAGGGGTTTCCTGCATGGAGGAACCGCCCCTCTGAGTCTCAGAGACGACCGCCTTTGAAGACGAAGCAGTATGCTTGGCCTTTGGTGCCATTGCGATCAAGGATCTGATGTTAGATGAAGGAAAAGAGAACAAAGGAAGCTCCTTTCTCAAACCCTAACAGATGCAAACGAAGAAGAAAGAGAGTCTAATGATGACTCTTGAAGGACTATTGCCTTTTATAGGCGCAGTGATTCGCAAAGATACGCGGCGCTTGGCTCGACGCCTAATCACCGCCTGACGCGTGGACAGCGCATTAAGTGCAGCGTGAAGTTTGCACGCCAAAAAGAAGATGTCCCCTCAACTCAATAGGACACGTGGCAACATACTCAAGGCACGGATTCGCATCCAACAGTCGCGTCTTCATCCCAAGAGACGCGTCCCTCCGATGGACGTACCTTCTCAACTAAGCCAGAGTTGCGTCCGGAAAGCCGCGTCTTCATTCCAAAAGACGCGTCCCTCCGAAGATCGCATCTTTTCAACTGCGCCAAAGTCGCGTCTACCTCATGGAGTAACAGCCGCGTTTTCATCCCTAAAGATGCACCCCTATAGAAGGCGCATCTTTAAAGCAGTATTACCCCTGCATCCACAGAACTGGCATTCAGTCCTTACTTCTGCAATTCAGTTCAACAGTACACTGGCACAAGCAGACGACTGTCCACCCCTGGTTCAAAGTACACCAACGACAAAAAGCATCGGGGAGGTTTAGACTGTGTATCTAGACACTACGCGATCAGTTTTGGCGGCTTCAAAGAGTTCTACAGTACACTCAAGAAGGTCATACTCCAAACAAGATCAAGCCCGGAGCATTGTCAGTCCAATCATAAGAGTGGATTCAGCTAGAGTCCATAGTATTTCGAAATCTATCCCAGCTAACTGCGGAATATCGAAAACTTTGGAGGGGGTTCTGTAGGCTGTCTAAAGATCACTAAAAGATAAGGCACCAAAAAGCAGAGTCCCAAGCTCCAGACGCAGAGCTAATCTCAGCCAGCGCTGCAACACCAAGGCGCGTGGGTTGAAACCCGCGTCTCAGCCAGCGCTGCAACACCAAGGCGCGTGGGTTGACACCCGCGTCTCAGCCAGCGCTGCAGCACCAAGGCGCGTGGGTCGACACCCGCGTCTCAGCCAGCGCTGCAGCACCAAGACGCGAGGATCAAGACCCGCGTCTCAGCCAGCGCTGCAACACCAAGGGGCGTGGGTCGAAACCCGCGTCTCAGCCAGCGCTGCAACACCAAGGCGCGTGGGTCGAAACTCGCGTCTCAGCCAGCGCTGCAACACCAAGGCGCGAGGATCAAGACCCGCGTCTCAGCCAGCGCTGCAACACCAAGGCGCGTGGGTCGACACCCGCGTCTCAGCCAGCACTGCAGCACCAAGGCGCGTGGGTCGACACCCACGTCTCAGTTGTAACTACCCTGGTTATGGGGTCAATCACGGCCCACATAACGGGAAAAGTTAACCCCCATTATGGAGTATTTTTAGGGACACGTTCACCCCAGAAACCTCTATAAATAGCCCCGTTGCTATGGAGAAGGGGTCGGATTTTTTTTGAGAGATCAGAGAAGAACTTGACTTGAGAGCTTCTACAGAGAAAGAGAGAGAGAGTCCAACTCTTCAACTAACTTGTTGCGTACAAGTTAATCTTTACCTACAATCTCTTTGAGATTTTGGTCGACAGAGCTGTGTTACTCCACCCGCCAACCGAAGAGAAGATCCCCAGAAGTTCCTGACGTTCACTCGGTCAACGAAAAACAAGATTCACTTTTCACCGCCACTTGATGAACCCAGCACTAAACAAAGGGGAGATTCAAGACTCAACATCTTCCCTCCATTGTAGTCGGAGCATTAGTACGTTGTAATCTTTCAATTGATTCAAGGAAACTTTACACTGAATTTTTCTCCGTACCAAACACTTGGTAGGCAGTCTTGTCTGTAGCAACTCTTTTTGCTCATTTTCAACCACCATAAATCCAACTTTCTTTGGGACCGCATGAACAGCGCTAACCCATTGGCTATCAGAAATGGGATAAATGATCCCATTATCTAATTGCTTTAAAATTTTCACTTTAACTGCCTCTTGCATGAGTGGGTTAAGCCTGCATTGTGGGTCCCTCCTGGGGGTTGCTTCATCTGTCAAATGGATTTTATGTTGCACTATGGCTGGATTTATCCCTTTGATATCCTTCATCGTCCATCCATTGGCTTCCCTATGTCTTTTCAGAATAGACATTAAGTTGTCCTCTTGTTGCTCAGTCAGTTGGGATGCTTTGATGAGTGGCAAGGTGTCCTTTCCGCCCAGGTAGGTGTACTTAAGGTGTTCAGGTAAGGCTTTTAGCTCTAGGGAAGGTGTTACTTCATTAGAGGCAGTCTCCGGGCTTGCAATCCTATAATGAGGTACACCTGGGCTTGGCCCTAGTCCACTGCTGAATCTACGATTTGGTCTAAATTAAAATCCTCAGCCTCCAGATCAAACTCTGCCTCCGTTTCTATCTCCATACTTTCCTCATGCTCACTAGTCAGATTTTCAATGAAATTGACCTCAAAAGTCTGATCATTGACATCCCTAGGTTGTCTTCCAAGATTGAAGACATTGACTTCCTTCATCATATCTCCAAAGGTTAATCGCATGAAACTGTTCCTACAGTTGATTATGGCATTGGCTGTAGCAAGGAAAGGGCGTCCTAAGATGACTGGAGTTTGAGACCGTGGATTTGACACAGTTTAGGTCTCAAACACAATGAAGTCAACGGGAAAGATGAAATCCCTGACCCAGATAAGGACGTCTGTTATTTTCCCCTTTGGGATTTTCATAGATCGGTCAGCTAACTGAATGGTGACTCGGGTTGGGCTCAGCTCGCCCAACTCAAGTTGCTGGTATACTGAGAGAGGTAGCGAGTTGATACTTGCTCCCAGGTCAAGAAGCGCTGTACTAATTTCTGTCTGTCCTATGGTGTAGGAAATTGTGGGACATCCGGGATCCTTGTATTTCACCAGAATGGGACCAGACAGAATTTCACTCATATTGATTGCCAAGAACACTTTCTTGGGCACATTTGTCTTTCTCTTCTTCGTACACATATCCTTAAGAAATTTGGCATAAGCTGGGACTTGTTGGATAGCGTCAAGAAGAGGCACATTCAATTTGACCTGGTTGAACATCTCTAGCATCTTCTCCATGTGCATATTCTTATTATTGTTCCTAAGCCTATTAGGAAAGGGTGCTACAGGCTTATGAACTTGTTCAGCAGCTTTGTCCTCGTCAGATATTTGAGGAGCAGTTTGGGAGGAACTAGCAGAGGTGGAGGCTGGAGTAGGATCAGGATGGACTGGACTTTTCTATTGGTAGACCTGGTTGTCTACCTTCTTTCCAGATCGAAGTGTGTGAACAACATTGCACTGGTTGATCGACGGATCCTGAATTTCATATGCTTGATTGGAGTTTTTGAGTTAACTAGCGACTGACTAGATAAAGTACCCTTTCGTCTTTCACTTAGGGAGCTAGCTAATTGGCTCATCTGCATTTCTAATCTCGATATAACCTGTGAATGGTTGTTCAGCGTTTGTCCCTGGTTTTGCATGAAAGCGATTTGGGACTTCAAAAAAGCTTCCATGTTCTCCTCTAACTTACTGAATTTCTTTTCCATTGGTGAACTTTGAGAGGAGGAAGATGGAGCTTGACTAGGGAAATTTGGTGGAAGACTGGGATGGTGAAAATTGTTGGAGAAATTAGGCCTAGGAGGATTGTTCTGGGCCCAGGAGAAACTGGGGTGATTCCTCTAACCTGGATTGTATGTTTGCGAGTATGGATTATGCGGCGGCCGTGAGTAAGCCGTTCAGGTGTTCCGGTGGCACTTGTTGGGCATTAAAAATAGGGTACTCTTCAAAGACATGGTTTGGTGCCTGACAGTATGAACAACCCGGATTGTGAATTGGTGGTGGGTTGATTTGGTTGACATTGGCTGGCTCTTTTGTCTCTAGAGCCTCTATTCTCCTCATTAGGGTTGCAATTTTAGCTTCTACAGTTATGGATAATTCAAGAGATAGGAGCCCTCCTCTTGAAGCTATAAATTGTGAATTCCTTAGTTTTTCGAGGCTGGCTCCCATTGTAGGGTTTTCTCAGCTAAATCCTCAAATAAATCACAACCCTGTTTCTCATCCTTTTGCAAGAACCCTCCCTGACACATGGTTTCTAGAAGGGTTTTTATTAGATAATCTAAGCTATCGTAGAGAATCTGACACTGACGCCATTTCTCCACACCATGATGAGGGCACTGAACTAGGAGATCCTTAAATCGCTCAAGGTATCTCCAAAATGGCTCGCTCGGTTCTTACCTGAACTGCATGATGTTCTTTCTAATGAGGGCAGTTTTGTGAATTGGATAGAATTTCTTCAAGAAGACCTTGACAAAATTATCCCATGTCGTGACAGAATCTACCGCCAAACTGTACAACCATTTCTTCGCTAGGTCCTTTAGGGAAAAGGGATGAAACGTAACCTAACGGCATCGTCTCCTAGCTGGGGTATATGCATCATGAGGCACACTTCTTCAAATTTTCTAACAAAGAAGTATGCGTCCTCCGGTTCTAAACCATGAAACTTTGGGAGAGTGTTGATGAATTGAGGCTTTAATTCAAAATTATTTCCATTTGCCTCAGGCAGTTTTATACAAGATGGTATTGAAGTTCTGATCGGGTAAAATCTGTCCTGAAGTGACGCCATCACAAGTTCTGGATGCAAGGGTAAGGAAGTATTTCTGGTTAATTTGGAGATACAAGATCTCTTACCCACTCTTGCATGCAGCACACTACAAACAATGTAAAACAACAAACAAACGAAAAGATAAAATAAACAACAAAAGAAAAAGAAACAACCACAAGCCTTAGTCTAAGGTACCTGGACCTAGACGACTCCTAACTGGTCGATTCTCTGGGGGAGGTTGTTGCAGGAACTCGACTACAAGCTAATCGGTCAGGAAAGGGCAAAGGTCGAGGGGAGGTATCCAGGCGTGAGCCACGGGCCTAATTACGCCAAATCACGGAGCTTTCGAGGCTTTACCTCTCAATCCACTTTCCTTAGACACCGATTTTTCAGGAGTATAGTTCTTGCAGTTTTCAATCTCGGTTAATCTCTTAGTGAGTCCGAGATGTCTCTAGGGCGAACGTCTATCAATTTTTAGTTAAGGCTTGGGAAAGTGTGAGTGCACTTGGAGACGGTTTTTGGGCTAAGAAAGGGTGATGAAATCCCCACCTTATCTTGTTTATTTGAGATTTTGCCCTTAATGTCAATTGTGCAAGTGTACAGTTTATTCATAAGAAGGTAACACTCAAAGCGATAAATCACTGCAAAATGTTGCTCCTATTCTATATGAATGCACACGTACCTTTTCTCCAGCACTCTTCAACAGAAATTGAAATGAATTGAAAAAGACACGTGCCCTAAATGCAAAAGTCTAATCCAAATTTCAATTAAGCAACAAGTGAATTTCTGTTGAGTTTATTACACATGTATTGGGTGAAGCATTCAATAGAACTAAAAAATTTAGAAAATAATTTTAGCGGCTTTCGGCAACCCTGCACACGAGTTGTTAGTACTTCAATTGGAAAAACTCGCTTTTACACGAATTTTTCTGAGGGAAAATGAATCTTGGCGCAACGTCCTTGGCCACCTCTTTCGTTTCCCGTGATAGTGAGCTCCTTGGTATTTCTCATACACACAAAAACAAAGAACAATTTTTAGTAGTGAGCAATAAAGTCGTTCCCTCCCCGGCAACGGCGCCAAAATTTGATCGACAAAAAGCAAGCACAAGAATAAGTAAAAAGAGTGTGGGTCGATGTTACTGCTTTTGCGATTCTTCAGTAGTAGCGAAGTGGCTATACGGGTCGTATCCACAAGAAGGGAGAGCGATGGAAGCTTGATGCGGCTTCTTGTTCAAGAAAAGAGAAAGTTCTTTGTTTTAAATAAAGAATTGGAAAATGAAAACAAGTTAGTTTCAAGAATTGTTTGAAAATGATTTGGTGATTTGTAAAGTTAGATTTTCTTAATGGTAAAAACGCATGGCTAACTTTCTACTAATTGCTCCCACTAATCCCTAACTTCTTGAAGATGTGGCCTCACGATGGATCATAGGCAAGTAAAATCTTTATGCATAGGAACTATTCACGTTGGGAACGAATGAAAGTCCTTCCTTAACTTAGCTTTACACGGTAAAAACTTGGACATTCCCTTATCAAGATCCAATAGAAGGAGAGAATAAGGGAAGACATAAGTGACTAGTGGTATCGGCAAAGTTAAAAGGAAAATCCCTAACTTACATCAACGAGTAAATCACACAACCCATAGATCATCAAAAACCCATTAAGCATGAAATATAAGAAGGTAAATACTTGTAGGTAAGTTAGAGTTAGAACCCTCGTCTTAAGATGTCATAGCTCTCGTTTGCACAGGACTTATTTGACAATATTGACTCATTTAGGTTATCAATTAAGTTGTTAGAGATTAATGGGTTAGTAGTTAGTTAGTCATGCAATGAAAGAGTTAGTTAGACATGCTTGAGAAGAGAAACAACAAAAGAGAAGAAGTAAAGAGAGGGATTTACACTACAAGAAAACAAAAGAAAAGAAGTGAAGAGAAGGGAAGTTACACTGCAACAAGGAAGTAAAAGTAAATGGCAAAGACAAGTAAATGGAAAGAAGAAAGAGAAGTAGTTACTTTTATTATCTTGTCACCTTCAAATACAATACTTACATTCTCTCTCTCTCTCTCACTCTAATGGCTAAAGCTAAAACTAGAAGAAGAAAGAAACAACAACAACAATTCCTAACAATAAAGTAACAAATACAACTCCATTCTCAATCTATCTCTCAACTGAAGACCCCTGGGGGGTATTTATAGCACCAGGGAAAAGGGGGCCAGGGGCAACCCCTGATCCAAAGACCGGGCGCGCGCGCCAGTATGGGCCGCGTTTCCAAGGCCATGTCAGGGTCGCGCGCGCCAGTATTTGGGCAGCGTGCTGTCCTGACTGTCTCCTGTCCACTTGATCACCTGGATTCGTGATTTGATGCCCTGGGCTGACAAAATTCTTCCCTAAAGTCAATGGCTACTTGGTAGGCCTTTAATCATCCCTTAATTGGTGATTTAGGGTCTTCTTCTTCATATACACACCATGGACCTAGGATCAAGAAAGCAAAGTTTTATTAGCAAAATTTTACATCAAATAAATATGAGAATGTGATGAAAATTATGCACAATTAGAGACTAATCAGTGTTCGTTTCAGAAGATTTTGATCAGTGTTCTGATGAGATTGATGTAGTTGGATCTGTAGTTGTGGGTATTTCCTATTTTACCCCTGATTATACTGTTTGAGTATTGATGTCCTGTTGATGTTGATTATCAGACGTAGAGGCATCTTAGGTTCCATATTTCTTAAGGAGTAGGCGTAAATTGGGTTGACATGACCTGGTGACATGTATATGTATAATTGACTAGTTACTTGGATTTCTAAATCTTGTGCTTGAACTTAATGGAGTGAGAGTGTATGATGGTCTTAATTAAGATTGGATAGTAATGATTGGTTGGATATAGATGAGTATATATTTTATATATTGGGACTTGGATATATCGATGGCTCTGAGGATCTGAGTTGATTAAATATTTTGCCCGGATTATTCTATTCATGCCAGCAGGTCATTACTTATTTTGAATATCATGATTTACTTGAAGAACTTGACTGATTATACATGACATTTACCTGATAACTATATTGTTCATTTTACCATAATAACTGGAAAAATATTGTACACGGTAACAATATCATCATGTTATACTTGTTACATATCATGTTATACTGGTATCCTGTTCACTAACATTATATATATATATATATATATATACGGTTATACCGGTATCCTGATTACACATATTGACGTTGTTACCAATCGAGTTATCCCAGTGGTCTAAATAACATGTACATTAAACAATCTTGATAATCTAAATAACTTGATATTAAAATACTTACATTGGGATTGGGAAAATTGATGGAGGAGACAACGTCTGTATTTTGGGTGGACCTAGGATATAGGTTGCGCAGTCGAAGGAGAGGTCTACTGCAGGGTTCCTGGGGGGTGACTGACACCACGTCCTGTTCATGTTCCTGTTACACATGTTCTAGACTACCTTGTGATAGGGCCTGGTTCAGCTCCAGGAGTCTGAGTCGTGGTCCCGGGTATGTGCGGGACCCACCTAAGGCAATAACAATATCTCCAACCGATTAGTTTCAATAACTTAGGACCCCGATTGACATGTGTGATAGGCGTAGTATGGGATGAGTCTATTACAAGTGACAATTGGTGTTCGCTGACATAATAAATAATAAGGTACTATAACTAATTGTCTTTTCCAGATACATGTAAGTATGTTGGACACTCGATGTTACATCTGATCTGATAGAACTTCTGACTCTAGTACTGACTGACTCTACCCACTTGATTTATAGACCGTGATAGACACCTGACCTGATTGAATACCTGACTGTACACATACTCTACCGTGTGCTATCCACATTACTATTTATTTACATTATTCATATCATTTCTAATTCCCATATATATATTTTCTTTATCTGCTTACATGTTATATGCACATGCACTTTCCAGTTTATTCTTACACATTCACTAGGATATCTGACTCCCTAGATTTTCATATCCAGATTTGTGACTATTTATTGCTGATCAGGTTTTTGGAGAGGATCACAGGCATCTTGAGGAGCCAGAGTTCTCTCTTATTCGATCATCTTTTATCAATATTTTCTGTCTCTTCTTTATTCCATCACTTTCATGATTCTATGCATTGGATTCATTCTTATTCCATTTCTTTTTCATATGTCATCATGTGTGGATGTTTATATGTGACATTGCAGTGATATTGATTTACTATAGTGATTATATAGCTTGTTTAGGTCACTTTAGGCTTAGCGTATATGCGTGAGGTATTTCCCTCGCGTATATACATCGCCGACCTTAGCCGCGACTCTGATTCCACGAATTTTGGGAAGCGAGGCATGACATGGTTCTCTTGACATTAGAGCCAGGTTCGACATAAAAAGAGAACCAGTTCATACCTGCAACCTCAGACAGTATATTTACACTGCAATAAATATGTACTATTCACATGATGATACTGAGTCCACTTGAGAATTGATCGTCCTCCTTTTTGGAATCCATCTCTTGAATCTTTTGAAATCCCTAATTCTAACTCTTCTTTTAGAGTAATTTTGGCTCCATCTTGATTCTTATTCTTTTTCTTGATTTTATTTCCTGATTTTGTCTTTTAAAATTAGTTACTCCATTCTGAAGCAAGTAACAAAGATCAGAGCGCGCAGCGGAAGCAAGTGGACCCATGATACAGTGAGAAGCGGTATTGAAGTTTCATCTTCTCCCTTGATCTTAATTTACTATCATTCCCTACTTTATCGAAATTTCGAGGATGAAATTTTATAAGGTGAGTAGAATATAATATCCCTGGTCTAAAATATTGTATTTTTTATTTTTATAAAGCATTTATTTTATTTTACTGGTTATTCTATTATTATTTATTATTCTTAGTATTGAGTGTTTCATTATGATTATAATTATTATTGCTATTTTTATGATTATTTTAATTATTATTATTAACTATTATTATTAATATTATTATTATGTATTGGTATTATTATTGTTGATTATTATTACTAGAGTATTATTATAAGTATCTTAATAATTAATATTTATTTCTATTATTACTTGATTAATTATTATTATTATTTATCATCATTGTTATTATTAATATTATTTCCTGAATTATTATTTTTTCTCCTTGATTCTTTTCCCCATACCTATTTATCTTAACCCGAAACCCACCAACCCAATAATCTATAACCCAAAACCCAATCCTAATTCAAATCCTATCTTATCAAATCTTTTCATAAATCTTATCTAATCATAATCTAAATGCTAACAAAAATCATATCTATCCTAACTTACACAAATCCAAATCTTATTTTCAAAATCATAACCTTAGTTAACTCTATCCTAAACTACTAAGTCAAGCAGTTTGAACCCAACTGAAATTCTAATTTTTTTAAAAATCCCTAATAATCTATAAAAAGCCTAAAATACTTCCTTTTCTACCTCCAAAGAAAAACTATGAGCCAATTCTTCACACCTCCTTCTTTCTTTTCTTCTTAAGCGAAGCATGAATGAAAAGGAATCTCAAAGTCTAGGAATTGAGAAAAATGCTAGGGGAGGTCAAAACCAAGTAAGTAATTTATTACTCACAATTTATTTGATATAAATAATTTATTAAATATCCTATCTACACCATGATCTCTATGAATATTTTTATACATCAGAACCAATCACAAATCTAAAAAAAATACATATGAAGATATACTAACTCATAATTTTAATTTACATATTTTTCAGAATTTTAAACAAAGGATTTCCAAAAAAAGAACTCAGCCCAGGCCAGGCCCATGGCCTGGCCTGGCCCGGGCCAGGCCGACTAGGCTACAAGACGCTATTCAAAAAATAAAAGAAAATTCTCGGACCAGGCCTGGTCCGGCCTAGGCTGCTAGAGATATATATAGAAAAACAAAAAAAAAAGAAAGAAAGAATAATTGCATAGTAAAATAATTAGTTAAAAATATCAAAAAAATAGAGAAAAAATATAAATAATAGTTTATAATACTTCTACTTTCTATGATAAAAATTTTAGAGTAATCTCTAAAACCAACATAAATTGACTCAAAGCACCACTTTAAAGCCATTTTTCTTAATGGTAAATTCGGACTCGTTAAGTATTTTAATTGTTCAAAGCATATTAAAAATCTAACGAAAAAAATTAGAAATTGGTTCAAACTAAACTTACTAAATTCATTAGACCCAGAGGACCATATTCCTAACCCTGAACTAATTAATTAAAATTAAAACTCCTTAAAACCCCCAAGTAAAACATCCTTTTGAAAATTCTAACAATTTTCATTGAAATGAACTATGTAAATTTATCGGGGTATTATGATTACGACGCTTTAGACTTGAGATCGAGTTCAGGTAAGTGTTCTTTTCCTCCTTCACTTAAACAAGGGTCCATTGATAAATGATTTTATTTTGTTATATAATTATGCTACTAAAATTTTCTGAGATGATATTTGTGAATATTATTTTCCTCATTCACCATTGTCAGAAATATATATATATATATATATATATATATATATATATGTTGCTTGTTTTTATTTTATGTGACCATCTGCTTTATTATACCAGTATGAATACTTGTATTATTTCATGAGGTACCATGAGTGTTCACTTTGATTATATAGCTTACTTGAGTGCCATTCAGTATCGTTTCATGTGTTAGTTGTTCGACGTTATTCGCTCAAGACTAGTTGTAGTATAACCTTGGACTATGACTTGTTTCGATCTATAGATGACTGATCTAACTCATATTTTAGGACAGATAGCATCACTCATATGTAGTATCTATCAGACAATTATTTAGTGAATTGAAACTTACAAAATAGTTACATAATGATTGATTGGTGAGTCGATGAGGGCTAAATTGTCAGGTATTAATTTCTTATATGTTTAGTAGTATTTGGAGTACTTGGTAGTTCTTGATGTTATCTTATTGATATTGAGCATCATATATATATGGTTGGATCTTGAGGTTGATTGGTTCATAATTGAGATTAAAAATCATATTTTATGTGGAGTCTTATCAGACTTGATATTCATATACTTGATGAAAGTTAGATGAGGATTCATATATTTTGAGAGTGTATTATAAATAAAGTTACTTTATTAAAAGACTGATCTTCTGATACTTGGACTGATAATGGACTTAGTTAGAGTTAGAATTGATTGACATGAGGATTGGTGTTCGTTTCAGAGGATTTTGATCAGCTTCTAATGAGATTGATGTAGTTGGATCCATAGTTGTGGGTATTCCCTATTTTACCCCTGATTATACTGCTTGAGTATTTATGTCTTGTTGATGTTGATTATCAGAGGCATCTTACATTCCATATTGCTTGAAGAGTAGGCGTAAATTAGGTTGACCTGACCTGGTGGCATGTATATGCATAATTGACTAGTTACTTGAATTTCTGGATCTTGTGCTTGAATTTAATAGAAGTGAGAGTGTATAATGGTCTTAATTAAGATTGGATAGTGATGATTGGTTGGATATAGATGAGTATGTATTTTATATATTGGGATTTGAATGTATCGATGACTTTGAGGATCTTAGTTGATTAAATATTTTATCCGGATTATTCTATTCAGCCAGTAGGTCATTACTTATTCTAAATATCATGATTTACCTGAAGAACTTGACTGATTATACATGACATTTACCTGATAACTATATTGTCCATGTTATTATAATTGCTGAGAAAATATTGTACACGGTTACAACACCCTCATGTTATACTTGTTACATATCCTTTTATGCCATTATCATATTCACTGACATTATATATATACATATATATATATATACACACACGCGCGCACACATATATCCTGTTATACCAGTACCCTGATTACACATGTTGACGTTGTTACCAACCGAGTTATTCCAGTGGTCTAGGTAACATGTACATTAAATAATCTTGATAATCTAAATAACCTGATATTAAATAACTTACATTGGGATTGAAAAAATTGATGGAAGAGACGTCTGTATTTTGGGTAGATCTAGAACATAAGTTTCGCAGCCGAAAGAAGGTTCCACTGCAGGGTTCCCGGGGGGTGACTGACACCCCGTCCTGTTCATGTTCCTGACTACCTTACGGTAAGGCCTGATTTAGCACTAGGAGTCTAGGCCGTGATCCCGAGTATATAAGGGACCCACCTAAGACATGGACAATATCTCTAACCAATCAGTTTCAATAACTTAGGATCCCGATTGACCCGTGTGATAGGCGTAGTATGGGATACGTCTATTATAGGTGGCAATTGGTGTTTGCTGACATAATAAATAATAAGGTACTATAATTGATTATCTCTACCTGATACATGTATGTTTGTTAGACACTAGATGTTACATCTGACCTGATTGGACATCTGACTCTAGTACTGACTGACTTTACCCACTTGATTTATAGATCGTGATAGACACCTGACCTGATTAAATACCTGATTGGACACATACTCTACTGTGTGCAATCCACATTACTATTTATTTACTTTATTCATGTCATTTCTTATTCCCATATATATATATATTTTTCATCTGCTCACATGTTATATGCACATGCACTTTTCAATTTATTCTTACACATTCACTAGGAGTTCTGGCTCCCTGGAATTGCTTATCCAGATTTGTAGCTATTTAGTGATGATCAGGTTTTTGGAGAGCATCGCAGGCATCTTGAGGAGCCAAAGTTCTCTCTTACTCGATCATCTTTTCTCGGTATTTTTTTGTCTCTTCTGTTCTGTCGCTTTTATGATTCTATGCATTGGATTCATACTTATTACATTTTCTTTTCATATGTCATCATGTGTGCATGTTTATATGTGACATTGCAGTGATATTGATTTACTATAGTGATTATATGCTTGTTCAGGTCACTTTAGGCTAAGCTTCGTCGCGACTCCAATTCCACGTATTTTGGAAGCGAGGCGTGACAATCACCTTACTTGTAGCAGAATTTTCCATGAAGACTTCTACTCCTTAAACTGAAGTGTATGAAGAGAACATCTTCCTATTGGAACTAATATGCTGTGAACATCTTTCTAACCTATCTATCTTTGTTACCAACTGGTCTGTCTGTAACAGATAGAATGTCGCATTGTTCTTCATCTCCTTTAACTAGTTCAATGACATTAGCATCTGGTTGTTTCTTCTTTCGAAGCCAACACTCAGATCTTATGTGCCCTTTTTTGTGACAATAGTTGTACGTCAAATTCTTGTGTTTGAGTTACCCGTGGAACTTTTATTATTACACTTCTCCCTTGAATAATGAACTTGCCCAGAATCATCATGATGAGACTCACCCGTCAACTGGGTGTCAATTCTGTCCTTCTTGAGTAGATGCTCCTTGACCTCATTGACTTAATTGTTGACTTACCTTCATAGATGAAAGCTTCTCTAAAGCTCTTATATGAAGAAGGTAAAGAATACAGTAATAGAAGTATTTGATCCTTATCTTTTATCTTAACCTCTATCTTATCTAGATCATTGATAATAGAGAAAAATTTTGCAATGTGAGACTTGATAGGTGTACCTTCATGCATGCGAAGAAAAAAGAGACGCTACTTCAGAATCAACCGATTCTCCAACGACTTCTTCAGATAGTGACCTGAAGATATCCCACAGTGAGGACACTATTTTCTCTGTAGAAAATTCATCCAACACTTCGTCTGCCAAGCAAAGAATAGCTATTAAGACTTTCTCATCAAACTCCTGTCAAGTTTCTTCCTTCATGTCTTGAGGCTTTTTCTCCCTCCCGAGTAATGCTTTCTTCAACCCGCTCTGGGTAAGGATGGCGTTCATCTTAATATGTCACCTGCTGAAATTGATGACACCATCGAAATTCTGAATATCAAACTTGATCGCAGACATTTTCAAGTTACCTTGCTCTGATACCAATTGTTGGTAAACAATCTGTATGCTCTGATACCAATTGTTGTGATTTCAGAAGATGACGCCCCCACAACCAGATCGATTGGGACGGCGTAGCAGATATGAACGATAGGATCTACTAAGGTAACTTGAATAAGAGAAGAAGAAGATATTCCAAATAGATAGAAAACCAACACACAATATTACGTGGTTCCACCGATCAAACAGATCGTATGTATGTCCACGAGAAAAGGGAGAAACTTTATTAAAACTTTGCTACTTACACCTTACATTAGAAGTTACAAGTCCTTGGTGGCCACCAAGAACAAAAAACCTTTGTAGCTAAACTTCTCTCACGAATTTCTCACCTAGATGAATTACACCCTTAGGAATTACAAATTCATAGGACTTCTTGGAATACATTGAAGGCCACCCTAAGGGATTATTTATAGACCATAGAACTCTCCTACTCCTAAACAAACTCCTTCAATCAGAATAAAGAAAATTTAGATCCATCTCGGACTCAAAACATCTTAAATCAGAATAAAGGAAACTTGAATCCAACTGGACTCAAAATAGATCTAGAAAAGAAAACTGTCAAATCTGACATTAATCAATCTTCATGACGTATTCATGTCATAATGCTAATAGGTTGGCCACATTCTTGCCATAAATTATGGAAAAGATCTGCTCTGAGGATGTGGCCATTTGGCACATCCTTGTCGCGGATCAGCGGCAAGGATATGGACAGCCACATTCTGGTAAGATATGGGGAAGCGTTTGCTCCCTCTATCTTTAACGCTTCTCCACATTACATTTTTTCTATAAATACCTGCAAATTCTGAGGCCAGAGAAAACGATTCTGCAGAGAGCATAAGCTAGACTATTCTATAGTTTATAACTTAGGCTTTTAGTTTTCTTTTATGTAATTTTCATTTTATTTATGTAACTGAGATTAAAGAAGAGTTTCATGGATGAATGAGAGTGAAACTTGTACTGAGGGTGCCACTGGTGTAAATCCTTTTCTTTCATTGTTATTTGAATCGAATCAAAGTTACATTTTCATGTTCATCTTTCTCTTCTTCTTCTCTTAATCTTCTTCTACCGAGTTTTGATGATAATCTAAATGAAACCTATATCATCCAACATGCCTTGCCATTTCAAATACCCTTGATGGCTTATGGTGATGGATAGTTGTTTCTATTTATATTTTGCTTTCATTTATGTTCATAGTTTAAGTCTTGGAATGGGCAAGATCCTATTTTCCATGCTTTGCTCGCCTTCAAAACGAGCTAAGTTTTTACCAAGAATCAAGGTAAATCATCAACCGGAAGTGGTAATTAAGTTATTTTAGGTTTTTTTTCCTTTTAGTCTTTAGTTAGATCACCTCCATCACTAACTCTAACTCTTCACTATTTTCACTTTCTCTGTATAAACTCATTTTCTATTTTCTCCACCTTCTCAATCTCTCACTTTCTTTTTAACTTAACAATAGATTCTTTTTCATTTTCTTTACAAGAACAATAGAAGAACTTTTAACTATCTTTAGTGAAGTAAAAGAGAACTTACTGAAAGTTTCCATCGCGAGTCCCTCCTTGTGGATCACGACCCGCATAGACACTTACTATCGCATAGTATTGAGTACCTTACACTTTTATTTTTAAGTTCAGAAATTCTGTATTTTTTCTGTGTAGGTAATACCTCAATCAAATTTTAGCCATTACCAGGGAGGGACAGTAAGTAACTCTCTTTTTGTTTACTATTTTGGTTAACTTTCTTCTCTGTTTTTGGTATGCAGTGACAGACATTAAGAAAATTTTTGTTGCAGTGGACATATAAGTGACCCTGAACTCTACTCAAGAAAGCAGAGCCTAGAAGCCCTCAGATTTGCTACATTCTCGTAGCAATATGAGTGAACTACTAACCTATATGTTTTTGCAGGTTGGTTGAATTGCAAAATTTTCTTGTTTAACTCATTGTACATACTTTTCTAATCTCAAAAATAAATTGTTGTTTGTAAATGCTAAAAAAACATTTAGACTTGCATTTAGGCACGTGTCTATTTCATTACATTTTCTATTTACTATTGAAGAGTGCTGGGGTCAAGATATGTGTGCATAGAATTTAGTATATGGTTCATGCTTGTATGAAATATTGATTGAGTATTACCTTTTTGCTATATACTTGTACACTGCACTAAACTGAATTAAGGGCTTATCCTATAAATAAGATAAGGTGGGAAAGTCATTACCCTCTTTTAGCCCACAAATAATCTTCTCACTCACTAATTGAAGCCTAACTTAAAACTGAATAGATGTTGGCCCTAGAAAAATCTCAGACTCGATAGGAGACTGACCTAAGGGGAAAGTTGATTAGAATTTGACTCTTACCAAATCTGTGTCAAAGATTGGGGATTGAGAGGTGAAACCTCAAAGAACAGTGGTTTAGCATAATTAGGCTCGTTGCTTAGGCACGGATACCTCCCACTAGTCTTACCCCTACCTAGCAGATTAACTTGTGGTCAGATTTTATAATATACTCCCGTGGACAGTCCAACCAGTTAGGAGTCATCTAGATCTAAGGTTTACCCTAACTTAAGCTAGATTTTTCTTTATTTACTTATTTGTTTGTTTGTTTGTTTATTTGTTTTTGTTTTTGTTTTGACGTCTTTTGTGTTATGGATTATAATTATAATTATTCCAATGCATATAGTGATCCAACTTCATACCGACTTCTTTTGACTCGGAAATAACCAACCCGGCATATTATAACTTTAACCAACCAAGTATGCTGGATTGGTCTTATCCGAATTAATATATGCCCCAGTCCTAATATTATAAACTAGATTGGAACAATCATCACCGCTCTTCACAGAGTCAATGGGGATACAACTCCTCCGTGTCATATAGTCAGAAACCTTACAACATCCACCTTCATAGACTCCTTTTCAAGATGAACCTATAGAAGAAAAATCAGATTTTAAAAAAAAAAGTTATGAAGTCTTCCTTAAGTTTAAAACCAAAGTCCAACAGACTCACAAGCCCATCATGATTTTCAAATCCAAGATCCTTACTCCATTTTTAAAGTCCCACCATAAGAAGAAGAACTTACGAACTTAGATAGGAGTATGAAAAATCTGATTCAGTCTGAAAATTATTTTTTCTAATCTCTTAATAGGCTAGAAGCACAAATGAGCCGTTTGATCAACATAGTGAAAGATAAGACTGAGGAAATTCTACTAACATATGTTCGACCATTTTCAATTGTCCTAACCATATTGATAAGAATGAAGAATCTTGGTGTCTTGGAGACTTTAGCTAAGAGTCAATTTCATGACACAAACTTGAATTTGACCAATTTCAAACTTTGGACAAATTGACATGTTTTCCATTCAATATGATTTAACTTGAACATGAATGTGACACCTACCCTCAAATTTGTGATTCAATTTCAATTTTTGAATTTATGTTGACTCCAATATCCTTACCCAAGTTAGACCCATTTCCAAGCCAACATTGATTCTCGTATCCATAAATTTTGAAATTGAACCACCTCTTTTAGATAGTCATATTTCATTGATGGAAAAAGAATATGAAATTAAATTCTTTGATTTGGACTCAACTCTTGGACCAAACCGGTGTTGGCCCAAAGGCCTTCCACCCTAGTTTTGATGATGATTAACTCATGTAGTTATGTTTACTAATAATCTTGTGTTGTTTAAGTTTCAGATCATTAACCAAGATATTAGTTGGTGATTAGCTTCAACTAGGAGTTTAGAAGCTATTCATAATGATTCCAGGGCCAAAGCTTCAAGATCACACATTGCCTAGCCCATGGATGGAGTTTTGGAGCAAGTCTTCTTGATGACACAGAAGACTTAGGTATCCATAGGTTAGTTTAGTGTGTTTTAGATCCATTTGTAAAGTTTAGTATAGTTGATATGCTCAAGTGCACAACACACACGTTTCATGATTTGGATTTTGGTTTTCATGGATAGTAGATCAAAACAAGTTTACTTTATTTCTATGTATATTAGATATATTCTAGATATACATACATGCTTATATGACTTATACAAACTTAGTTTGACATACCTATTCATGTAGTTTTATGTTTTGGTATAAAACATATTTTTGAAATTAAAGGCAAAAACTATGATATATTTGTTGAATGTATATTAGACCTATGTCCATATGCATCATGCTTAATAATGTTCAAATATCATATTTTTGTATTTCTATAAGTTTTAGGAAAATCAGATTTCCTATTGAAAATCAAGTTTGATAAAAATACAAGTTTTGTTTTTGATAAAATTGGCAAGACACAAAAATGAATTGATATGTTGATATATTGTCTTGAAATTTTTATCACTTATTTGAGTTTCAATATAAAATGATAAAACAATTTTTATGGTATTTTTAAAAGAGATAAAAGATTTTTTAGAAAATATTTTTCCCAAATTTTCTGACTTTTTTTTGTGCTGACAGGCTGGTCGGTCGACCCGGACGGTCGACCGCACCAAGAGCCGGTCGACCCGTAGGGTCGACCGACGTGCACAGATGTGCACGTCTGGGCAGACACAAAAACGATCGACCGGGCCGGTCGACCGGTCGAGAGCTCTGCTCTTTGTTTTTCTGGGTCGACCGGGCCGGTCGACCGCAGTTGCCCAACGGTCATATTTCTGACCGTTGGCGGTCGACCGGGCCGGTCGACCGCTGCCTGTCAGAGCTGCCAGCTCAGCTCTAACGGCTAGTTTTCTGTTGGGGCTATAAAAACCCCATCTCTTTGGGGATTTTGGCTAAGTTTTTGAAGAGAAAAAATTCTGGTTTTCTGAAGTGTTTAAAACAAGTTTTTCAAAAGTGTTTGGGGCTTTTAATCTTTCAATCTTTATTGTTTTAGGTTTTTGGAAAAATCAAAGAAAAGAATATTTTGGGAGATTTGTCTTGGTTTTCATTCTATATCTTTTGCAAGAATTTTCCCAAGTGTTTTCTTTGTTTCTTGTTTTTCAAACACCTAGTTTTTCACACTTGAGCTATCATACTATCCTAATCTATTAGGATCTTGTTTTTGTGGAAAAGAAAAGAGAAAAAGAAAGAGAGTTAGAGTTTGTGGTTTTTGGAACCACTTGTTGTAAACACCCTTATTCTTGTTGTATCCCTCTTTGGTAGAGGTGATCGGGTGATTGGTTTGCTCCCTCTAGTAAGAGGTGGAGATTTGGTTGTAACCCTCTTCGGTAGAGGTGTTGGTTGTTGTATTTGGCTACGGGCCTACCCCTCGGTTGTGAGGTGGTTGTTTGAGAGAGGAGTTAGGTACTCCATTGTTGTACAAATCCTTCTCGGTGAAGGTTCCCTCGGTGGGAGTCCTCGGTGGACGGTATAGTGGATTGGAAATCCTACACGGTGGTGTAGGCGGGGATGTAGAGCAAGGGTGCTCGAACCTCGAAACATATCTTTGTGTTTGCGTTTGATCCACTTGTCTCTAAACTCTCTCTCTTTACATTTGTGCAAAGCATCATACTTCATTCATATCATATTTGCTTGTGTTGAGCATAATTCATCTTGTTATATCATATTTATTTGCTTGGTTGTGCCTTGCATAATCCATATTACTATATCCTTGATTGCTTGGCTTGATTGTGTGTGCACATTGCTTGGATTGCTTGTGTGTGCCCAACTTATACTCATCCAACAAGAGCTTCACATAGCGCCTCAACCCATTTCAAGGGGAATCAAGGGGAGATAGTCCAGAGCCTCACAAGGGGAATTCGGCTACACTTGTTATATTGTATTAGTTTGTGCATAATTTGCATTAGCTTCCGCATTTAGCGCACTTAGTTTTGCATTAAGTTTTAGATTAGCACTAACACCTATTCACCCCCCTCTAGGTGTTTTTCAATTGGTATCAGAGCTAGTGCTCCTGATACTTAGGCTTAACATCCTAAGAGTGAGATCTATTTGCTTGCTAATCTATTATTTGCATTTGCTTGTTTGCACACTCATATAGTTTGCCATGGACTTCATGACCCCACCTATGTATGACCCTTCCAACATTCATGTTTGGAAGATTAGGATGACCGTTTATTTACAAACCCTAGGTCATAAAGTTTATCTTGCTATCACCAAGGAATCCTTCTTAGTGATCGCAATCATATAGGGGCCAATGCACAAGCCCTAGAGGCCATTAGAAGCACATTACCTAAAGATTATCTTATGTGTGTTTCTAACAATGATTCCGCCTTTGCAGTGTGGAACAAATTGACAACAACAACCACCACCTCGGAGCTTCAAGTGCAATTCAAGAAGAGGAATCTAGTGGAGAATCCGATTCACAATGCTTCATGGTCCAAGGGAATGACTCCCTTGAGGTACATTCGGAACCCCACTTAGATAGTGATGATTGCTCTAGTTCTTCATGTGATAATTTTGATGCCCATGCTTTAAATGAAGAACTTTCTATTGTTTGTGAAAAATTAATTGAAAATTACAAGATTTTGAAAAAGAAAAGTCTAGAAATTGAAAAAGAAAATAAGAGTTTGCATTCTAGACTTGATTGTGTTTTGCAAGAGAAGGTTGAGGTTTATAATGAAAGGGATTCATTGAGATCTCAATTGGAACTTGCACTAAAAGAAAATGAATTTTTAAAAACTAAAAATGATTGCCATGCTATTTTGAAGAAAAATGAAAATTTATCTTCTAAAGTTGATTTTGTTGTAAAGAAAAAATTCTTTGAAAATAAAAATTGATTCTATTTCAAAGGATTTTAGAAATTTGTTTAAAGAAAAATGAAGTTTTGCAAAATAAAATTGATGCACATGTTTGCCATGCTAGTGTAGCTTCATCTAGTCTACCTAATGCATGTACCTCTTCTTCTAGGATTAATGATGATATTGTATGTTAAAGAAGAGAGTAGATTGTTTGGGCTCCACTATGAGCCAATGTGCCATGAACCACACTCGCTTGGAAACCTTGGTTCGTAAGAAACAAGTTCCAAATTTTATGCATGCACACCCTCCACGGCATACACATGCTCCACACGGACACCGTCAACACATGTATGCTCATGTGTACACATGTACACATTGTGGCCGAAAAGGCCATCTTGCTAAATTTTGTTATGATAGATTAAATGTTTCAAATTTAGCAAAGAAATTGTTTGGGTTAGGGAAGGGACTAACCCCCATGGACTCAACAAGATGTGGGTACCAAAGACCACCCCTCCTATTATTTTTGATGTAGGTGTGGGCTCTCACATGACGTGAGAGTGATGACACCTTGGAGTGGATGCGTTCCGGACTTAAAGGAGATCAATTGGATGCATCACTTTCAAGGGAAAGTTTGGTGGAGAGGACCACCTTTGTTTTGGAGAAATAAAGCGGTGCCTCATTGGTTTTGGTATCGAACCTCTAACTCCTTATGTTTACATGCTTTCCATGCTTATCTTTTATAGCATGATTTGATGTTTAGTGATTATCATGAACATGCCATGTTAATTAGATTAGTGCCATACTTATTAGTTGGTTGAAACATCCATGTTTTATATGGACTTATATTTTGTGTTTTCACCTTGGTTAAACTAATTTGTATGACCTAGATCTAATGCACATGCATGTACACATTGATCATATATGTTTTGTATTTCATATCTTTGATGTTTTATAGCATGTTTTATTGTCTTTGGATTAGCATGTAAATGCCATGATTATTAGATCCTTGACATACATATATGGTATTTGAGACACACATGCTTGTATGAACCCATTCTTAGTGTTCTCACTTTTGTTTAAGCTATAATGTACATCATGAATCTAATACATGTGAATTTACATAGTAATCATGTTTTAGTTCTATCATGATGATTTTTATATTGTGTTTTGATGCTTCTTATTAAGATTACTTGTTTAGATGTTAGTTTTCATTAAGACTAGGATTTATACTTGTACATATAGTGGGCCACAAATAAATCTATATATGTTTGAGTTGAATGCTTATTTGAACCCATTAAATGTGCTAGTATAGTCTAGTTTTGATGATTCATACATTTCAAACTTGTATTCCATTTTTGGATTTATTTATGAGTTTTCACTTCATGTATATGTTTGTATTGCCAACTTTAAGATATACATGTATACCCCTTGAGTCATTTGCCTTTCATGCAAATCTATATTTGGACTCAATTGTGTTTAGGGATATGTATGTATACTTATTAAGTTGACAATTCATACATATACCTTGAAATGAAATTCGTTTTGATGAAGATTTAGTTTTTCTTGATTTTGTGTTTAATTGTTTAACTTCATGTATATATCTATCTTATCAAACTATTAGATATACATGTTATCCTTTTGAGCCACGTACCTTCATGCATATATAAATAGTGGACTCGTTGTGTTTTGGATATGTATGTATATTTTAATTTGTACTTGACATACATATGCCATGAAGATTAAATAAGTTTTGATGATTTTCGTGTTTTCAATATTTAAGGAATAATTGAGCTTAATTGAATATTTTCATGATTATGATATTCACACTTTATTTGTACACTCACTTTTATTGCTTGCTCATGTATTGTTTTCATGAGTCAAAATTGTGCTTAATTAGATAGAGTGTTGATTTTCATGTGAATTTCTTATTTCATGAAAAACTATTTTGTTTTATTCCTTACTTGAAGGATTTCGTACTAGTTTTAAAAGTTTTTCCTATAATTAGTTCGTATTCTTCAATTTGGTAGTGATTTTCAAACAAAACTACATTTTCAAATCTATTTTTGAAAACCCCTACAATCAACGGGAGGTTGGATGGGAGTCCATGCCTGTATTGCTAATATTGAAAATCCTTTTAAATTTGTGCATGAGATGGGTGGATTGGTAATATGATGTATACACTTGAACTTATTGTTATGTCAATGGTATCATTGAACTCTTTCAATTAGTATCATTTGATCTTCTTGTATACTCATATATGTTTTGTATGTATGTATGCTTTCAATCCAAGAATATCAATTTCTATTGGTATCTATTTCCATACATATATATGTTTGTGTTTATGCTAGTGCTTGAGTCTCAATTTTTGTTTAAATTGATTACTTTTAAATTGGTATCAAGACTATGCATTATTTTAGTTTGTATTTCATAAAGGGGGAGAAAAATTTAATTTTGTATTTCAATTGGTGATTCTTCAATTGGTATTTGTTTCCCACTCCCTTACTTTATGATTGAAAATTTTTCATATTGGTATCATATGTTTGATATGAAAATTATTTACAATTGGTATCAAGATGCTTCATTGACATATTTTCAATTGATATCCTAATTGATTGTCACCCCTTATTGACCTTATTTTTTTAGACGAAAAGGGGGAGAGCATTGTTCTATTGTTTTGTTTGACAAAAGGGGAGAGAAAAATTTGTTTGATTTTATTTCGCTTTGTTTACCCCTTTGTTGATGATTGACAAAAAGGGGGAGAATTATTTGAGAGTTTAACATGTTTTATATATGCATATATACTTATATTTTTGCATATATTAAGTTTTATTGGTAAGTTTTAAGTTTTTATTGGTATCTAGAGCATCTAGTGTTTTTGTTTTTAATGCTTTATTAATTCAATTGGTAACTAGAGCTTCTAGAACAAGTTGTTTGTGTTTTATGCATATTGATGCATATATGTTTATGTACATTCATTGCATATATTTTATTTATTTGTTTATGCATGAGTTAAGGGGGAGCTTCTTTGAAGTTTAACTTTAATCCATGCATATATAACTCCATGAGTTTGTCATCATCAAAAAGGGGGAGTTGGCCCAAAGGCCTTCCACCCTAGTTTTGATGATGATTAACTCATGTAGTTATGTTTACTAATAATCTTGTGTTGTTTAAGTTTCAGATCATTAACCAAGATATTAGTTGGTGATTAGCTTCAACTAGGAGTTTAGAAGCTATTCATAATGATTCCAGGGCCAAATCTTCAAGATCACACATTGCCTAGCCCATGGATGGAGTTTTGGAGCAAGTCTTCTTGATGACACAGAAGACTTAGGTATCCATAGGTTAGTTTAGTGTGTTTTAGATCCATTTGTAAAGTTTAGTATAGTTGATATGCTCAAGTGCACAACACACACGTTTCATGATTTGGATTTTGGTTTTCATGGATAGTAGATCAAACAAGTTTACTTTATTTCTATGTATATTAGATATGTTCTAGATATACATACATGCTTATATGACTTATACAAACTTAGTTTGACATACCTATTCATATAGTTTTATGTTTTGGTATAAAACATATTTTTGAAATTAAAGACAAAAACTATGATATATTTGTTGAATGTATATTAGACCTAGTCCATACGCATCATGCTTAATAATGTTCAAATATCATGTTTTTGTATTTCTATAAGTTTTAGGAAAATCAGATTTCCTATTGAAAAATCAAGTTTGATAAAAATACAAGTTTTGTTTTTGATAAATTGGCAAGACACAAAAATGAATTGATATGTTGATATATTGTCTTGGAATTTTTATCACTTGTTTGAGTTTCAATATAAAATGATAAACAATTTTTATGGTATTTTTAAAAGAGATAAAAGATTTTTTAGAAAATATTTTTCCCAAATTTTCTGACTTTTTTTTTGTGCTGACAGGCTGGTCGGTCGACCCGGACGGTCGACCGCACCAAGAGCCGGTCGACCCATAGGGTCGACCGACGTGCACAGATGTGCACGTCTGGGCAGACACAAAAACGGTCGACCGGGCCGGTCGACCGAGTCGAGAGCTCTGCTCTCTGTTTTTCTGGTTCGACCGGGCCGGTCGACCGCAGTTGCCCAACGGTCATATTTCTGACCGTTGGCGGTCGCCGGGCCGGTCGACCGCTGCCTGTTAGAGCTGCCAGCTCAGCTCTAACGGCTAGTTTTCTGTTGGGGCTATAAAAACCCCATCTCTTTGGGATTTTGGCCAAGTTTTTGAAGAGAAAAAATTCTGATTTTCTGAAGTGTTTAAAACAAGTTTTTTAAAAGTGTTTGGGGCTTTAATCTTTCAATCTTTATTGTTTTAGGTTTTTGAAAAAATTAAAGAAAAGAATATTTTGGGAGATTTGTCTTGGTTTTCATTCTATATCTTTTGCAAGAATTTTCCCAAGTGTTTTTCTTTGTTGCTTGTTTTCCAAACACCTAGTTTTTCACACTTGAGCTATCATACTATCCTAATCTATTAGGATCTTGTTTTTGTGGAAAAGAAAAGAGAAAAGAAGAGAGTTTGAGTTTGTGGTTTTTTGGAACCACTTGTTGTAAACACCCTTATTCTTGTTGTATCCCTCTTTGGTAGAGGTGATCGGGTGATTGGTTTGCTCCCTCTAGTGAGAGGTGGAGATTTGGTTGTAACCCTCTTCGGTAAGGTGTTGGTTGTTGTATTTGGCTACGGGCCTACCCCTCGGTTGTGAGGTGGTTGTTTGAGAGAGGAGTTAGGTACTCCATTGTTGTACAAATCCTTCTCGGTGAAGGTTCCCTCGTGGGAGTCCTCGGTGGACGGTATAGTGGATTGGAAATCCTACAACGGTGGTGTAGGCGGGGATGTAGAGCAAGGATGCTCGAACCTCGAACATATCTTTGTGTTTGCGTTTGATCCACTTGTCTCTAAACTCTCTCTCTCTCTTTACATTTGTGCAAAGCATCATACTTCATTCATATTTATTTGCTTGTGTTGTGCCTTGCATAATCCATATTGCTATATCCTTAATTGCTTGGCTTGATTGTGTGTGCACATTGCTTGAATTGCTTGTGTGTGTGCCCAACTTATACTCATCCAACAGAGCTTCACATAGCGCCTCAACCCATTTCAAGGGGAATCAGGGGAGTTATCCAGAGCCTCGCAAGGGGAATTCGGCTACACTTGTTGTATTGTATTAGTTTGTGCATAATTTGCATTAGCTTCCGCATTTAGCGCACTTAGTTTTGCATTAAGTTTTAGATTAGCACTAACACCTATTCACCCCCCTCTAAGTGTTTTTCAATTGTATCAGAGCTAGTGCTCCTGATACTTAGGCTTAACATCTTAGGAGTGAGATCCATTTGCTTGATAATCTATTGTTTGCATTTGCTTGTTTGCACACATTTAGTTTACCATGACCTTCATGACCCCACCTATGTATGACCCTTCCAACATTCATGTTTGGAAGATTAGGATGACCGTTTATTTACAAACCCTAAGTCATAAAGTTTATCTTGCTATTACCAAGGAATCCTTCCTTAGTGATCGCAATCATATAGGGGCCAATGCACAAGCCCTAGAGGCCATTAGAAGCACATTACCTAAAGATTATCTTATGTGTGTTTCTAACATTGATTCCGCCTTTGCAGTGTGGAACAAATTGACAACACAACCACCACCTCGGAGCTTCAAGTGCAAATTCAAGAAGGAATCTAGTGGAGAATCCGATTCACAATGCTTCATGGTCCAAGGAATGACTCCCTTGAGGTACATTCGGAACCCCACTTAGATAGTGATGATTGCTCTAGTTCTTCATGTGATAATTTTGATGCCCATGCTTTAAATGAAGAACTTTCTATTGTTTGTGAAAAATTAATTGAAAATTATAAGATTTTGAAAAAGAAAAGTCTAGAAATTGAAAAAAAATAAGAGTTTGCATTCTAGACTTGATTGTGTTTTGCAAGAGAAGGTTGAGGTTTATAATGAAAGGGATTCATTGAGATCTCAATTGAAACTTGCACTAAAAGAAAATGAATTTTTAAAAACTAAAATGATTGCCATGCTATTTTGAAGAAAAATGAAAATTTATCTTCTAAAGTTGATTTTGTTGTAAAAGAAAATAATTCTTTGAAAATAAAAATTGATTCTATTTCAAAGGATTTAGAAATTTGTTTAAAGAAAAATGAAGTTTTGCAAAATAAAATTGATGCACATGTTTGCCATGCTAGTGTAGCTTCATCTAGTCTACCTAATGCATGTACCTCTTCTTCTAGGATTAATGATGATATTTGTATGTTAAAGAAGAGAGTAGATTGTTTGGGCTCCACTATGAGCCAATGTGCCATGAACCACACTCGCTTGAAAACCTTGGTTCGTAAGAAATAAGTTCCAACTTTTATGCATGCACACCCTCCACGGCATACACATGCTCCACACGGACACCATCAACACATGTATGCTCATGTGTACACATGTACACATTGTGGCCGAAAAGGCCATCTTGCTAAATTTTGTTATGATAGATTAAATGTTTCAAATTTAGCAAAGAAATTTGTTTGGGTTAGGGAAGGGACTAACCCCCATGGACCCAACAAGATGTGGGTACAAAGACCACCCCTCCTATTGTTTTTGATGTAGGTGTGGGCTCTTACATGACGTGAGAGTGATGACACCTTGGAGTGGATGCGTTCCGGACTTAAAGAAAATCATTGGATGCATCACTTTCAAGGGAAGATTTGGTGGAGATGACCACCATGTTTTGGAGACAAGGAGAGTTGCCTTCTAGGTTTTGGTAACAATTCTTAACTCCTTATTATTCTTTACATGCTTTCATATTAATGTTTTATAGCATGTTTTCATTGTCTATGGATTAGTATGTAAATGCCATGATTATTGATCCTTGACATACATATAGTATTTGAGACACACATGCTTGTATGAACCCATTCTTAGTGTTCTCACTTTTGTTTAAACTATAATGTACATCATGAATCTAATGCATGTGAATTTACATAGTACTCATATTTTAGTTTTATCATGATGACTTCTATATTGTATTTTGATGCTCCATGTTAAGATTACTTGTTTAGATGTTAGTTTTCATTAAGACTAGGATTTATACTTGTACATATAGTGAGCCACAAATAAATTTATATATGTTTGAGCTTGATTGCTTATTTGAACCTATTAAATGTGCTAGTATAGTCTAGTTTTGATGATTCATACATTTTAAACTTGTATTCCCATTTTGGATTTGTTTTATGAGTTTTTCACTTCATGTATATATTTGTATTGCCAACTTTTAAGATATACATGTATACCCCTTGAGTCATTTGCCTTTCATGCAAATCTATATATGGACTCAATTGTGTTTAGGGATATGTATGTATACTTATTATGTTGACAATTCATACATATACCTTGAAATGAAATTCGTTTTGATGAAGATTTATTTTTTCTTGATTTTGTGTTTAATTGTTTAACTTCATCTATATGTCTATCTTGTCCAAACTATTAGATATACATGTTTATCCTTTTGAGCCACGTGCCTTCATGCATATATAAATAGTGGACTCGTTGTGTTTTTGGATATGTATGTATATTTTAATTTGTACTTGACATACATATGCCATGAAGATTAAATAATTTTGATGATTTTCGTGTTTTCAATGTTTAAGGAATAATTGAGCTTAATTGAATATTTTCATGATTATGATATTCACACTTTATATGTACACTCACTTTTATTGCTTGCTCATGTTTTGTTTTCATGAGTCAAATTGTGCTTAATTGGATTAGAGTGTTGATTTTCATGTGGATTTCTTATTTCATGAAAAACAATTTCATTTTATTCCTTACTTGAAGGATTTCGTACTAGTTTAAAAGATTTTCCATTTAACTAGTTACGTATTCTTCACTATGGTAGTGATTTTCACACAAAGCTTATTTTCAAATCTATTTTTGAAACCCCTACCTTCTGATGGGAGGATGGATGGGAGATCATGCTCTTGTATGCTTTAAAATGAAAATCATTTAAAACTTGAACCTTGATTGGGAGGTATTGTAATATGATGTATACACTTGAACTTATTGCTATGTCAATTGGTATCATTGAACTCTTTCAATTGGTATCATTTTGATCTTTTTGTATACTCATATGTTTATTGTGTATGTATATTTTCAATTGGTATCATCTATTGGTGATTGGTACTCATTCTATTTCATACACTTTTATTTGTGCTTAAGATATACATTTTTTTTTCACAAAATCTTGTTTATGCTAGTGCTTGAGTTTCAATTTTGTTTCAATTGATTACTTTTAAATTGGTATCAAGCCCATGCATCTTTTTTGATTGGTATTTCATAAAGGGGGAGAAAATTTATTTTGTCTTTCATTGGTGATTCTTCAATTGGTATTTGTTTCCCACTCCCTTACTTTATGATTGAAAATTTCATATTGGTATCATATATTTAATATGAAAATTATTTACATTGGTATCAAAATTTTATTTAGACATTCAAATTTATTATTGATATCAGATGTTTCATGTGTTTTTACTTAAAATTGGTATCTAAATTTTTTTAAGAAAAATACAAAGTTTTGATTTGTATTGACTATATGCATATAGATTCATGATGAGTGTATCTTATATTGAAGAGCTTAACATCTCTTCGTTATGTGGTACACGTGTGTGGGGGGAGCTTCACATCTCCTCTTATACATTACATAATGTGTGTTATGTGTGAATTAGGGCTTAACATCCCTCTTTCATGTAATGCATATGTGTAGGGAAGCTAACTTAGCGTCTTCCTCTTCATGAATGTTATATAATATAACATCTATTGATCTTTGTCTATTTTCAATTGATATCAAGATGCTTCATTGACATATTTATCTATTGATATCATGTTGTTTATAGTCACCCCTTATTGACTTTGTTTTTGTTTTAGACAAAAGGAGGAGAACATTGTTCTATTGTTTTGATTGACTTAAAAGGGGAGAAAAATTTTTACCCATCATTTTATTGTTTGGATTGTTTAACCCCTTCTTGATCTTTTTGTTTGACAAAAGGGGGAGAAAAATTTGTGTGATTTGATTTTACTTTGTTTACCCCTTTGTTGATGAGTGACAAAAGGGGGAGAATTATTTGAGAGTTTAACATGTTTTTATATATGCATATATACTTATGTTTTTGCATATATTAAGTTTTATTGGTAAGTTTTAAGTTTTTATTGGTATCTAGAGCATCTAGTGTTTTTGTTTTTTATGCTTTATTAATTCAATGGTAAGTTTTTATTGGTATCTAGAGCATCTAATGTTTTGTTTTTTAATGCTTTATTAATTCAATTGGTAACTAGAGCTTCTAGAACAAGTTGTTTGTGTTTTATGCATATTAATGCATACATGTTTATGTACATTCATTGCATATATTTTATTTATTTGTTTATGCATGAGTTAAGGGGGAGCCTCTTTGAAGCTTAACTTTAATCCATGCATATATAACTCCATGAGTTTGTCATCATCAAAAAGGGGAGATTATTGTCCCAAGGCCTTCCACTCTAGTTTTGATGATGATTAACTCATGTAGTTATGTTTACTAATAATCTTGTGTTGTTTAAGTTTCAGATCATTAACCAAGATATTAGTTGGTGATTAGCTTCAACAAGGAGTTTAGAAGCTATTCATAATGATTCCAGGTCAAAACTTCAAGATCACACATTGCCTAGCGCATGGATGGAGTTTTGAGCAAGTCTTCTTGATGACACAAAGACTTAGGTATCCATATTTTAGTTAGTGTGTTTAGATCCAATTTGTAAAGTTTAGTATAGTTGATATGCTCAAGTGCACAACACACACGTTTCATGATTTGGATTTTGGTTTTCATGGATAGTAGATCAAAACAAGTTTACTTTATTCTATGTATATTAGATATGTTCTAGATATACATACATGCTTATATGACTTATACAAACTTAGTTTGACATACCTATTCATGTAGTTTTATGTTTTGGTATAAAACATATTTTTGAAATTAAAGACAAAAACTATGATATATTTGTTGAATGTATATTAGGCCTATGTCCATATGCATCATGCTTAATAATGTTCAAATATCATGTTTTTGTATTTCTATAAGTTTTAGGAAAATCAGATTTCCTATTGAAAAATCAAGTTTGATAAAAATACAAGTTTTGTTTTTGATAAAATTAGCAAGACACAAAAATGAATTGATATGTTGATATATTGTCTTGGAATTTTTTATCACTTGTTTGAGTTTCAATATAAAATGATAAAACAATTTTTATGGTATTTTAAAAAGAGATAAAGATTTTTTAGAAAATATTTTTCCCAAATTTTCTGTCTTTTTTTTTGTGCTGACAGGCTGGTCGGTCGACCCGACGGTCGACCGCACCAAGAGCCGGTCGACCCGTAGGGTCGACTGACGTGCACAGATGTGCACGTCTGGGCAGACACAAAAACGGTCGACCGGGCCGGTCGACCGAGTCGAGAGCTCTGCTCTCTGTTTTTTCTGGGTCGACCGGGCCGGTCGACCGCAGTTGCCCAACGGTCATATTTCTGACCGTTGGCGGTCGACCGGGCCGGTCGACCGCTGCCTGTCAGAGCTGCCAGCTCAGCTCTAACGGCTAGTTTTCTGTTGGGGCTATAAAAACCCCATCTCTTTGGGGATTTTGGCCAAGTTTTTGAAGAGAAAAAAATTCTGATTTTCTGAAGTGTTTAAAATAAGTTTTTAAAAAGTGTTTGGGGCTTTAATCTTTCAATCTTTATTGTTTTAGGTTTTTGAAAAAAATCAAAGAAAAGAATATTTTGGGAGATTTGTCTTGATTTTCATTCTATATCTTTTGCAAGAATTTTCCCAAGTGTTTTTCTTTGTTGCTTGTTTTCCAAACACCTAGTTTTCCACACTTGAGCTATCATACTATCCTAATCTATTAGGATCTTGTTTTTGTGGAAAAGAAAAGAGAAAAGAAAGAGAGTTTGAGTTTGTGGTTTTTGGAACCACTTGTTGTAAACACCCTTATTCTTGTTGTATCCCTCTTTGGTAGAGGTGATCGGGTGATTGGTTTTGCTCCCTCTAGTGAGAGGTGGAGATTTAGTTGTAACCCTCTTCGGTAGAGGTGTTGGTTGTTGTATTTGGCTACGGGCCTACCCTCTCGGTTGTGAGGTGGTTATTTGAGAGAGGAGTTAGGTACTCCATTGTTGTACAAATCCTTCTCGGTGAAGGTTCCCTCGGTGGGAGTCCTCGGTGGACGGTATAGTGGATTGGAAATCCTACACGTGGTGTAGGCGGGGATGTAGAGCAAGGGTGCTCGAACCTCGAAACATATCTTTGTGTTTGCGTTTGATCCACTTGTCTCTAAACTCTCTCTCTTTACATTTGTGCAAAGCATCATACTTCATTCATATTTATTTGCTTGTGTTGTGCCTTGCATAATCCATATTGCTATATCCTTGATTGCTTGGCTTGATTGTGTGTGCACATTGCTTGGATTGCTTGTGTGTGTGTGCCCCAACTTATACTCATCCAACAAGAGCTTCACATAGCGCCTCAACCCATTTCAAGGGGAATCAAGGGAGTTAGTTCAGAGTCTCGCAAGGGGAATTCGGCTACACTTGTTGTATTGTATTAGTTTGTGCATAATTTGCATTAGCTTCCGCATTTAGCGCACTTAGTTTTGCATTAAGTTTTAGATTAGCACTAACACCTATTCACCCCCCCTCTAGGTGTTTTTCAGTATCCAGTCAGGTGTCCCACACATCAGGTCAAGTATATCAGTATCAAGTGAAAAAATATGTCAAGTATCGAGTGATAGCATGTCAATTGTCAGATATCAGATGTCAAGTATCAGTGTCAGATATCAAATATTAGGTAATTAACATGTCGGTGTCAGGAAAGTTGAACACAGAGTCACAACATCATATGTCAGGCAATCATCCGTCATGTAACATGATAAAAGAGAACAGTATAGTTAAACATTTTAAACTCTTCACAACCATATCTATAATAATAGTAGATTAATCTATTAATTAGCTATATGAAGCCGATTGAAAAAGGAGCATATCTAAGTATATCCAATACAAGTATAATACCAGTTTAATGAGTTACAATACATCCAGCAGGTATTCATAATGCATGTTAATATTAAAAATCACTCACATATCATATATCAACTCGCATAATGATGCATTTATTAAAGCCAAAATAACATTCACCCAGCATGCAACAATAGTAGAAATACTACATAGGAGTACTCGCAATCCCAAAAAAATACTCTCCTAAATCATCAAAAAATACTGTAAAATCCCGAAAAATCAGAAATACGTTCACGTCACCGATCCACGTTAAAATATATAATTATAATTTTTAGAGAGAGAATGAGAGAGAGAGAGAAAAGAATGAAAGAGAGATTTGGGGGAGAGAGAAGTTAAAGAGAAAGAGATAGAGAGTGAGAGAGGAGAGAGAGAGAGGGGCGGCTTGGGGGGAGAGTGAGAATGTATGTTGGAAAGAAGGGGGTAGTTAGGGAATAAAAGAAGGGGAAAGAAAAGTGAAAGAAAGAAAAAAGAAAGGAGAGAAAGAAGAAAGGAGAAAAGGAGGAGTGGGGTGGCCGGCGGTTGCTGGCCACCGGAGGGGGACGACGCACGGCCGGAGCCCGAGGAGGAGCGAGGGTGAAGGGTTTTAGGTTGTTGTGGTTGTTGGTGATGTTTTTGTTGATGTTGTTGTAGTTGTGGATGTTGGTGTGATGGAGAAGTGGTGGTATTAGGAGTTGGAGGAGGAGATGGTTGTTGGATGGTGAAAGTAGAGAAATTGGTGAAATTGATGGGTGATTTTGTAGAAGAAGATAAGGTGGTGGTGATAGGTTTTGGGGAAATTGGAGAAGGGGAGATTGTGGTTGAAGAGAGAGGAGGTGGAAGAGGAGAGGGGGTTGGGGGGAGACGCTGGCCTGGGGAGGGCGACGACGGCGCACCTGGTGGTGCTGGCGGCGGTGATCAAAGGGAGGAAGAAAGAGAGTTGGTGGGAGAGTGGAGATTGAGATAGGGAGAGATGGAGAGAATGAAAAGAATGAAAGAAAGAGAGGAAAGAAAAGAGAAAGAGAAGGAAGAAGGGGTACAGTGGGAGGGGGGCTACTGTTGTTGGCATGGGAATGGGGAGGCAGGGAGTAGGTAGGGGGAAGAAGAAAAAGGAAAGAAAAGAAGAAAAAGAAAAGAAGGGAAAATAAAGGAAAGAAAGGAAAAAGAAAAAAAATGGAGGAAAATACAAATAAATATATGATTAAATAATATTTAGTAGAGTAAGATAAGTAAATTTAGTAGATGAGTGGAGAACGAAAAAGTAAGAAGAGAAAATAATATTATTATTTAAATCGGGTAAAAATTGACTGTCTCACAAATACTCCCAAAATTCTCAAAAATAGAAAATATTATTTAAGAAGCTTGGTGAAATCAGATTCGAGAAATTCAATCTGATTTTCAAATTAAAAAATCTTAAAATCCACCGGTGATACCATTCGACACCAAAACCGATCAAATTTTGATAAATTCAGAAAATCTCAAAATGCATTTAGATAGAAAATAAGACTTTAAGAAGTAATGTAAAAGTCGTTTCTAAAAATTCAACTTCCTTTGAAACTAAAAATCCGGGAATCAGCGATACCTATCGACACCGGTTTTGAAGATTTTGTAGAATAATTCTGAAAATTTTAGAAAATCATGAAAAATCTAAAATATTGAAAAATGATGTTTGAAACTGAAACCGATTAAATCTGACTATCGAAAAGACCAAATCGAGAAATACATTAGGATCAGGTCCCCGTTCAGACTAGGGCTGATTCTGAGTCAACGAATCCAGATCCAATACAAAACAATCGCACAAATAAACGCAAATCAAAAACAAATACAGAGAGAAAACAAAAAATACGATAAAAAATCAGAATACGTATCTAAGTACTTATTTCGGAATGGGGTGTTACAAAAAGGCTCATCCCCAATCAAGTAACTGTCACCCTTACGGCTCATCCCCTGTGGGTACCTATCGTCTGCAAGATTCATCCCACTGGGCTACTGCCATGGTTCATCCCCAACCAAGCAACTACCATTCGAAAGGTTCATCCCAGATTGGGCTACTGCCAGTTTGTCTTTGTTCCGAGGAGGGAAGCCCGGACTAAAGAATCATAGTGCAACACCTATATCTGGATTCCAAAAGCTCATGCTCAATTGGGCGACTGTCCCCCGGAAAGCTCATCATTAATTGAGCAACTGCCTGCCCTGCTCTGTAGCTAAAAGCTCTCCTCACAACGGAATTCTATGCTTGTGTATTTCAAGAAGGAAAGTCCCCACTCGAGAACAAAAAACACGAACATCAGCCTCCAGGCTTCCTTCAGCTCACCCCTCCCAGTAGGGCAGCCATCCAAACGTTCATCTCCGCGACTGAAGTCCCCACTTCACTCAAAGGTCATCGCCTAATGTCTAGGGCTGTATATGGTACGCAAAAACTTGATAAGTTGATCTGATCGTTTACAAAACGGGTCAGGTTGGATCTAAAAGTTAGACCAGAAATCCTTATCAGGTCGGGTTAGGGTATAACCATTTCAAACCCAAATCCCGATAACAAACCAAAAAAAGAGTAAATGTTATAAAATGATATTTATCATCATACATTTCACTATATTTAAATTGATAAAATTATAAAAAAACTTGATCATATTATTATGAAAGCAAAGTGTATAAAATTTCATTTCGTATCTAATAAAATTGAAATACACTTTAAAAAATAACTCTCATTGGAACTTGATACACCTATTTAAAATTCGAATCAGACTTGAGCCCGATAAGAAAGAAGAGATTTTGACCCGAACCTGAGTCCGAACCCGAATTTCTATCGGGTTTGGGTTCAGATATGGCATGGATCCGACCCAAATCTGACCCATTTACACCACCATTAACGGCCCATCACATCTCCGCGACTGAAATCTTCACTTCACTTAGAGTCAGCGCCTAACAACCCAATTCATCTCCGCGACTGAAGCGTTCACTTCACTTAGAGTCAACGCCTAACAACCCAGTTCATCTTCGCGACTGAAATTTCACTTCACTTGAAGGTCAGTACCTAACGGCCCAGTTCATTTCCACGACTGAAGTCCTCGCTTCACTCTGAAGTTAGCACCTAATGGCCTAGTTCATCTCCGCGACTGAAATCCTCACTTCACTCGGAGGTCAGGGCCTAACTATCCAGTCCATCACTGTGACTGAAGTCCTGCACTCAGAGATCAAATGCCTGTACACTCAGAAATGAAAACACTATCCAGAGATGGTAATGCAGACACATCACATTCTTGCCTCTGAGAGTCAGGCCTCCGAAATGATACGAAATGATCATTTCACAATACAAATCAAGCTAGATCTAAAAAACTTATTCATTTCCATTATGAAATAACATGCAATTACATTTTATTAATTTCATTATATTATTACATCTGACAAGTGGGATACATGAAATTTTTTACATCCATGTGTTTACCTTTTGAAAAGAAATACAGAAGACCCGGAAACATATCCTGCCATCACTTACAGACCCCTGATACAAGAACAATAAAAACTTGTTCATCAGAGGAGATCTTTCGAGAGCGATCTTCCTTCCTCATCAATGTCAAGACTCCTGAGCAGGCAACTATATGCCTCGACAGCAGCTCACACGCTTTTCAGGTAGCCATGCCAGCACCACTCTTCACAACGATCCCCAAGAAGCCCTCCAGAAGGGAGACAGCGACTTTCGACCTGACGAATTCATGCAAATATAAATAGATCTCCTCTAACGAGAAGGGAATCTCTCTTTTTTGCTATCCAAAAAGAAGTCCAACATTGAGAGTCTGGCATTCAATCCCTGTAATTCTTGTAATCATATATTATAGTGAATTTTTCTCATCCTCCCTGTGATTTTTTTCTCCTATTTGAGTTTTCACATAAAATTCTCGTCTCTCTTTTAGTGATGTGTTTTATTTCCTCTCACACTCTTAATCCCCATTCAAGTCTTCCCTCGCTTGTGGTGAAGATCAGTTGTCCAATCGCTTGTGGAGAAAAATCTCCACCACAACAGCAACTACAACTCACCAGGGATCAAGAAATTGATCTATCATTGACGACAGCTGAATGCATGCAAGATCAAAACTATAATCAATCTACAATTTCGCCCAAAAAAAAAACATTATATAGCATGCTGCATGATTAGAAAGTGATGTCCCAACCCCAAACAACACCTCAAAAAGAAAAGATAAAACCAACTGCATTGCAGAAATTTAACTAGTTTGGCTTTTAATTAAACACACATATTTTCCTCATACATTGACTGCAAAATGAGGAAAATCCACAAACCTCTGCACTTCCAACTTTCCAGATTCACCCACCCACCCACAAAAACCACCATTTCCACAGCAAACTCTATTTACAGGGTTTCTGAAATAATAAGATACTTAACTTGAGAGCAGAAGTAACAAGAAAAACAATGACAACATTCTAATTTTACAGACAGCTTAGAAACCCGGTAAACAATTCATCCCTACAGAAAGATTGGCAAAATAAATTGATTACGAAGACCTAATCAGCAGTACAAAAATGTTGTCGATTCGAGTTACTTCCCTTGGGAAGCCTCGCCGGTCCAGTAAGTCTTGGTTGCCACAAGGATCTTCTCCGGATTGAAGGACCGCTTTCGTGATCACTTATGTGGCCTGTCCATCTCATTCCTTCCATATTCTCCTTGACCTTGGTGAGGACCTCCACAGTGTCTCGGAAAACAACCGTTCCTTCCGGCCTCAAAATCCGATCCATCTCCAAGAGAATGTATGCGATGTCACACCTGCAACAACTCCCCGATTAGTGAAACCATAGTGCAAATTTGGATTCCGTTCATCTATGTTATAGAATTAAAGTTTGGTATGATATGGTGTTCATGTTGCTTTATACATGGTTTTAACAAGCATACTGCAATCAACTTTTTTGTCGAACTAATATCAGTTAAAGGTCTTCTTTTTGGCAGATCTCTGAAAATTCAGACTTCAGAGAGACTGATATTGTAATAAGTACTAAAATAGACTGATTCCAACAACCCAAGGTTGGTGCAGGGATTGGGGGAGATTTGGTAAGTGAAGTATTTCAACGTTCGATTACTTCTGTGGAATACCTGGCACACTCATATATCTCAAAAAGAAATGAGCTGATTTCTCAGTTCAAGGAGCTAAGAGAATTTCCAACATTCAGTTAAACAAAAGATGAAACATAAAATGAATCTAATCTAATTTCATCAAATACAGAAGCAACAACAACAAAACCTTTATCGTTAACCGCATGAATAACCATTTTGAACCATTCTTACCTCATTTATCCTCTATAAAACCATCCTCTAACTTCTTACATATGCACACTTCTTATGCTATACATTCTGATCTTAAGCTATGCTCAGTTTTTGCGCATGTTGTTTCCTAATTGTTGACAGCATAGTTAGTCATATGATATTATTGTCTTCAATTCATGGGTATTCTATGATCACATGATAATCTTGAAGATTTCTCGAGGGCTAAGAGGCATTTCTTCATTTTTACCATCCTGTTTTGATTCTACGAACAATTGATCTTTGGGAGCTAAAAATAGTCGCTCTAGGGTATTTCTTGAATGTGTCTTAATGATCAATATGCGTTACTCTCACAGTTCTCCTAAGTCGCATACCGAATATTCAGCTTTTGTTTAACTCTTTAGCCTGTAAAACTTCTTTCCTGCTTTGGAAATTCTTTCATCAACTAATACAATATCATTAGAAGAAGCATGCAAAACAGGACTTCATTATAAATATACCTAATGCGTAACCAAGAGAAAGCATGTACAATATCATTACTGTAAGCTACACCATGTTATATAGAATGGTTTTCTTCACACCCACTTATTCTCTCATTAGTTATCACTCCATCATACATGTCCTTAATCACTTAAATAAAATTGCTATATACTTGTTTCTTTTCTAAAATCCTTCTCATTAACCCAGGAAGTATACCATAAGATTTTTCTTCCCTTAGTCAATGAGAAACATATTAAATAATCTTCATTCTCTCTCAATATCTCTCCACCAGCATACAACGGTTGAGCTCCTTGGGATAAAACCAACCTTGACATTGTTTCTCTCCTTTACTCATTTACAGTCATCAAGAGTTTTACATGTCTCATAGCCTTAATTCTATAATACTTTGTACAACTTTGTATATCTCCTTTATTCTTATAAATAGGTACTAAGGTACTTCCTCATACATTTGGCATTTATTAGTTTCTACATTTATGTCCGATAACACCTATAAGGGCTGTTTGTTTCGCGTAAAAGGCCGTAATTCATAAATGACTTACAACCCAGTTACAACTACGGCGTTTGTTTGGATCGTAATTCGTAAAAGACTTATGCAACCCAATTGCCACTCACTTGCAACCCAATTATCACTCACTTACAGTCCAGTTACAGTTAATTTTGTGGTCATGCAAATTTGTATTATTGTTTTATATTAATATTAAATTTTTTTTAATATTTAGCTTTTTTAATATTTATTTGCAATATTAAAACTTTTTAAATCACCAAATAGTTATTTTGTGGTCAACTTTTTCACTTATATCTTACACATTACGACAATCAAACACCATAAAATACAATACACTTTCCCACCTATAACTTTATATTACCACCAAATACCGTAAACTTACATGCATGTCATTCATTTACAACTGTAAAAGACTTTACCAATTATGACTTACGAATTACGACCAATTACGACAACCAAACAGGTATACTAACACCACTTCTCCAAAACACTTCGATCTTTTGGTAGGGACGTCATGGGCTCTGATGGGTCACCCGATTTATATTTTTGTTAAGCACCCTTGATTTCAATTAAAAGCATCCTTCACTGAGCTTAATCTGTGTAAGATACCTATATAGTTCCTCAAACAATTTTGGTTCTATCCTAACTTCTGAATTATCTTCATTAAACGTGTAAAAATTAACTCCCATGTCTTTCTTTAGTTTCTTCTTCCATTACTAAGGCTCCTCGACTTACTTCATTCTTAATCAAGATTCAAATATCGGCCGAGTTGGATATGACTCGGCCGATTCGTATCCGACTCAGCAGGTGGCGATACGAGCACGAGACGCGAGTCAACACTTCCTTTGCATTTTCGACCGACTCGGGCTCAACTCGGTCGAATAGACCGAGTCCCGATACGACCCGGGAAAACTCGACAGATTTGACCAAGGCGACACCGAGTCGCCCGAAGTCTGCATCACTGTGAACCCATGACCTCGTCTCGTCCGCGAGCAAAAGGGGAAAAAGAAATGTTGGATCCATCTTACCTCTCTTCGCCTCGCTCGTTAGCCCCGTCGCTAACATGGTAACTCCGTTTGTGAAAGTAGAAAACTTATGACGTGTAATTGTTGCGGAAAACAAGTACATGGTGGTATCACTAGATTAAGCAACACATTGCACATATATATTATGAAAACTATATACTTGATTTCTATACTTATCGTGGGGATGATAATGATGATTTTATGTTTCATCACAATTTAGTGTGAAAATGACTACATTTAGCAGATATTTATGAACGTATTTTGTGCAATTCATTATATTATACATGCATTTTTATACGTTTCTAGCAAAGACGTGTATATTTATACTTTCATTTTATGTTTAGAGTACTAGGTAATATATTATGGACATGTGATATATGAATATTAATGTCTATATATATATTTTAAATTTATCGTGATTTTTTAAGAATTTTTGAGTTTTCTATGAAGCGTTTTGCGCATATCGCCCGAGACCGATCCGAGACGCCGCGACCGATCCATCTCAGTGCCCGCCGAGTCGGCAGCCGAGACCGCGACTTTGAACAATGCTCTTAATACACTTCAAAATTACTTGCATTTCTACTCTCCCTCTCTTTTTTAGCAAGTTTCCACACTTTCTCTCCCCCTTTAGTTTCAGCTTCTTATATAATTATCATTAGCTTCAGATATAACCTCACTAACTGCAGTCTTAGCTGTCTTCTTAGACAGAAGTTACTTACATCTCTACTCTTTCTCTCATGTAGCAATCCAGACATCTCTCTCCCCTTCCGTCTTAGCTTCTTATATAAATTACCATACGCTTTACATATAACCTCGCTAAGAGCACTTTCACCTGTCCTGTTTGGTAGCTTATATTTTTCATTTACTTTCATCTGTCTTTACTCTTTATTAGATACCCCTGTTGAGAGGAAGATGATTTGGAAAAAGAAAGAAACACATATCAAACACACAATCAAAGACACCATAAATTTGCATGAAAAATCTAAATGGGAAAAACTACGGAGACACACAAATCCACTATTATCAGAAAAATTACAAGAGATGTAGAAGAGAGAACCTGACAGTCGCTCTGTATTTATATTAGCGTACACTTTCACCTCAACTCTAATGACACATATCTTTTTATAGAAAAAACTAAGATTGCAAATTGTGAATCACTAAACTGTCCTTGACACGTGACGCGTGTTCTCGAGTTTTACCGGCTACAAAGCTTTCAGGCTGGACCGCTTCTTCATTGTGTACTCCGAGTTATCACTCTGCTCTGTCACTCTGAGTGCTCCTCCGCCTAGATGCTTGGGAGTGCTCCTCCGGAGTGATACCAAGTTGCTATTCTGGAGCGAGACTCTGACATTGCCCATAACCTGAAACTCTAAACTCGCCCAACCTACTTACCAAAGTGCTTCGTTCTTTGCTAAAGTATTTGCAAGGAGATTCCACAAAGTAGTTTAGCTTTCCCCGCCCCCTTCCAACCCCACGACGACTTGACTGCACATGTCGACCCGCGTAATACTTTGCGTAGAATAATTAGGCTCCACAACCCAACAACCCCTCTGCTTTAATTGCCTTTCAAACTTCCTCGTTACACCTCCCAGTCCTTTATGTTGCAATCTATTATCTATATATAGATGATGGACAGTCAGCAGATGTATTGGGATTAATAAATAATGTCTAATTCAACTTCATTAAAATCCTTATGATGGGTGTCACATATTTATATTTGTCCTTCTTGAGAATTCTGAGAGAGTTTATGTCTTGCTTGGGATAGAATGATCTTGATCAGTTGTTTGGTGGTTGATGAGGAGTAACTAGGAATCCCAAATGAAAAGGGTATCAAAGGGAGCTTGTGGAAGCAAGGAGCTTTCTGTCTTCGCCAGATTCATGTTGATGGATCAGAAGAAATGGAGTAAGATTGGAAATCTTTTAACTTCTGAAAAAAAAAATCATTTCTCAATTTCATATAGCTTTTACAGCATTTGGACATATGCGATGGGTAATTCCATGAGGAGTTATCCACACACCAATTTGCAAGAAATTAAAAAATAAATTGCAGAGATCAAATCAGAGGACACGCAGAGATTTACGTGGAAACTCATAAAGGGAAAACCACGGAGAGAGTTTCACTATAATTTGAGAGCTTACAATAACGACCGCATGATCTCTAGTGTTAGGGTTTCTGAGATTAATTGATTGGCCCTCTTCTCGTTGGAAGGAATCTTCTATTTATACACGTGGTTGTCTTTGGATAAGGTTACAAGATTCTCACCTAACTGAATGTCTTATCCTATCTTAATTGCTTATTAGTGCTCCAAAAATCAGATTAATCGGCCAATTAATCAGCCGATTAATCCTATCGCTGACATTATGCTTAATATCACATTAAGTGCTCTGATTATGCGCTTGGGCGATTAATCAGTCCAAAATGATTAATGCCCGATTAATCTGATTAATCATTTAGGCATTTCATATATTTTTTTATTTGAAAAATTTATCATTTTGTATGTGTTGGATCGCTAAATAATTTATGTTGTGCTGTTGATAATTTAATAATGATCTTTTATTAAATAATAGATGACTGTTATTTATTAAATAGTAAATGAATTATGATATTTTATTATTATATTGCATAAAGTGATACTTATATTTTATTATTTTTGATCATTTATCAAATAACTTATTTAGCAATTTTTCTCCATCATTCTTTAAAGCTCATTATTTTGATTGATAAATTGACTAATTTTTTTATTTATCTTATTTTGCAGGTAAGTTCTGTGATTTATATTTATGTTGTAAAATTTAAAATCTTGAATTACTAATGCGAAGAGATAAGTTCTTTTTTTTTTACTATTTATTCATATTGTCTTGTTGTTCATCATATCATGGTTTATAACTACACATTTGAATATTGTCTTGTATAATCTTTAAACATTTTCTACAATTAACTGTATATATTCATATGTAGTTGTCTATAAATATAATTAAATATATTAAAATATTCAAAAATGATTAATTCCTGATTAATCTCTTATTAATCTGATTAATCATTATTCAGTGTTGAACCGCACGAATAATGAAACTGATTTTTAGAACATTGCTGCTTATCATGGAGGCGATTAGATCCGAACGTCCTAATTTGAATTGATAAAACTCATGTTCGTCTTTATCCAAAGATCATCATCACCTGTTAATATGATCAATCCGCTTCAGAGCTGTAACCTTTAGGTTCAAATATGGTTTTGACCTGGAGATAGGATTACTTGCAACCGACTCTATCTCTAATCTTCCAACTGTTTGAACTGCATGAAGTTTGAATGGGACTGAAATTCTCCTTCAAAAGTTCTGGAGAGGGCTACGTCTCACGCATCTACCCAGGGATTAGATGGACACGTGTTGTAATCTCGTAAGGTCGGAAACCGACCATTACAACATAAAACTTTTATTGCTGGTTTTAGAAAATTAGATCCTAACTGTTATCAAACTTAAACAAAGTTGGTGGTATATGTAAAATGCAAATGCTGGCAGTATTCATAAGAGTATTGCCTTGATTACAAATAGATGAGACTTTATTTTAAAAAACCATATGCATAATGACTTGGTCCTGTGAACATGATACTATGAAACATGAATTTTATACAGTCATAGAAGTGACTTCTCAAGACAAGAAAGGATTGACACTGTTGATTTATGAGAATAACAAATTGAGATAATAAGGGTTTAGGTTGATGATATTGAGGTAAGACAGAAATAATGAAACATTTGAAGATTAAAAAAAAGGAGATGACGCCAGATTTTAGGTAAATAGGGATGACATATGAAGAAAATTACCAGGGCTGGTCATATATAATTCTGGTATAAAATAAAGAAAAAAATATAGTTTTCTACTTCGCTTTGAATGTCCATGTAGATGCTAAAATATTTTATGAAAATTGACAAGGAATCCATGGCAAATGTTGCCCTAAGCAAGAAGATAGTGTTAAGATTCTCTCTAACTTTTCAACAATGCACTTATTCCAACATTAAATATATTGCCACTCACATTTCAAATTTCAGCAACACATTTTGTGTGGGGTTCCTAACATTTCATCATCATCATCATTATTTAATCATTTCCCATCAAGATGAGGTAGGCTATGGAGCCCAGCTGTATGAAATATATGACAATTTTATGAGAAACTACCAACCGATGCCAACCCTCTCCTAATTAGTACCAAAATTACTATACTAGGAAACTATGAACAAAAGAGGTGCTCGTCATAATCCTAAAGACCAGCATGCATTCTCCAAATCATCCTAGATTGAAGAAAATGGGGGAAATGAAATATTTGTTATAGGGAACTACAATCCAACTCTGAGGCATAAATAGAGCAAGATAAGTAGGAATGTTACTCAAGCATGACCCATAAAACGTGGCTGGCCATATAGCCTGTCTTATAAAATTTCTATCTCAAAATGCGGATATAATAATGGAATATTTGAGAATAGTTGTATACTCTCCCTCCCTGCTAATTACTTGTGCGCTCCCCCCCCCCCCCCCCCCCCCCCCCCCCCCCCCCCCCGAGGAAAAAAAAAAAAAAAGCATGCAAGAATATATTCCTTGGAAAATAGCTGCACCCATTAGTTCCTTTTTTTCAGGATTTTAACCTTAGGCAACTCTCCCCTCTATCCTTTTGTGTACATAAGCGTGCACGCACGCAAAATATATTACTTAGGTGCACCAGTGAGTGCCTTTTTTTAGGAGTTTTAACCCTCGACACCTCTCCCCTATATCCCCCCCCCCCCCCCCCCCCCCCCCCCCCCGTGTGCCCTTTTGACCAACCAAGCTCCTACAGCTTGGTCACATACAAAAACGTGCAGACATCCATACCTCCACGAATACTCAGTTTAAAGTAGTCGACCAAGCAAATTTGAAGATAAGACATTATTGTTCATTCAGCAAGCTATCGACCAGAGATTGCGATAAAATCTAAAGGAACCATCAGCGAGTCCTAATTGTAAGGATGTATAATTGGGAGGTGTGTATAATTGGGAATGCATCTTCACAGGGGAAGTGTGTATAATTGGAAGGAAGGAAAAAAGAAAAGATATAGAAAATCATAGTATAGTTTAACAATTAGATTTAAAAAATTGACTTATTTTATAAAAAGTACCTCAAAGTTCCCACATATTTAAGTTTGATATTGTGTACTAATTTTCACTCATGTTTAATACCTCATACTATTTTTTTCTCATGTTTAATACCTTCAAGTTTTCTTTTGTTTTCAGTATGCTACCTTGAAAAAAATCCCCAAATTAACCCTGCTTATCCTTCTTCCCAAATTATAAATAGGATCCCTAATTTTAGAGAAAGTGGGTGTTGACACGCATAGAAGTGGTGAAGGCCAGCATAAAATAGGAGTGATTGTGGTGACAGGAGTAGACAACATGGTGGTGGTGATATTGGAGGAGGGGCACGATGCTGATGTGAGTGGAGAAGCAAAAAATGGGATCAATTAGGTTCGCATGGGTCTACAATTACAAAAGTGTTGGGAGGTTGTTGTTGATGAGGACATCACTCCATTTTATAGTTTATTATTATGATTTAGTTTATTTTGAATTTAACTGTTTTCTTTCATTTGAAAATTTAGTACTACATCAGTTATATTTGGAGACTAGACTTTTGTAAAGCTTATAAATAGGCCCCAAGACTTTTCTTATTGATATTGAATGATTAAAATTAAAACTTTTTCAGTTAAACTCTTGAGATTGAGATCTTGAGTTGAGTGTGAAGCACAAAATCCTTTTCAATTTCTATTTCTTCTTTTCAAAACCTTAGCTTTCTTTTTCCATTGATTGAAGGTGATTGCGATTCACCCGTATATTACATCAATTTTGGTGTTAGAGCTTTGATTTCCAACCCCCTTCAAATTTCTCTCCAAAAAAATACTAGTCTGCTCTCCAAAAAAATCCAAAACCCTAACTCTTTCTTTCCTATGAAGCCTAGCCTCCCTACAAACCCTAACTTTAAAAAAAAACTAGATCAAGAAACCCTAGATCTGATCCCAGATCTATTCTTCAAAAAAAAAAATAAAAAAAAACAGAAAAGGAGAAGAAAACCAAAAATCTCAAAAAATTAGCCGTTGCCACTGTTCATCTTCCCCCTCCCTCATCTACCCAAATCCCTAACCCTACGACGATGACACTCTCCTCCCACGTCTTCTTCCTCTTGGTCTGCCACACCCAATCGCCACGTCCCTGCTCCTACCACACCTCCTCCATCTCAGCCTGTCGCCCTCTTCCCCATCTTCTCTATCATCATCCTCTTCATCATCTTCTTCTTCTTCCTTCTCAGTCATCACCACTCTCCTCTTGTTGTCACGCCGCGCCAACGAGCCCAACATACGCTCCACCCAGCCAGATCGTCACCGCTACTTTCTTGTCTACAACCCATCATCAAGACCTCGTCTGCATCACCAACACCATCTACCTTCGCAACCAACCTACAACAATCCAGCCGACCTCTCTCTTCTCCCTTCCCGATGGTCGCCGCCACCAGCCTTAGACGACACCGACTGCAGACCTCACCCACCCTGTCACCATCGCCGTCTTCATCCTTGCCTACACCAGATCCCGCTAACGTCACCACTACCTCCAGATCTGCCTGACGATGTTGACCACCATCGCCTTCAAACTCCAACCCTTCTCGCCGTCAGCAACTTCATCCACTGCTGCGACAAAATTGACAGCAAGCATCCATCAAGCAACACGACTTATTTTGACCCAAATTCAAGACCCGATAACACCCCGCCTGACTCGACTTGAGCCGTTTTTGAAGACTCGAGCCAATATTGGCTTCGTCGAGCCGAATACAAGCCGACCCTTACGGCTCAGACCGAGTTGCCAACTCGAGCCGAGGTGACACATTGACATTATCAGCTCACTCGAACCGATCCGAGCTGACCGAGTTGATTCAGTGTTGACTTGATTCTTACTCGGTCTGACTGAGTTTGAATGTCCAATTGGTTCAAAAGTCATTTCGAGCTCGTTTTAAACCTGATTCGAGTCGTTTTTTAAGCAGTCTACTTCTAATCATGTCCAACCCGTGTTGCAGCTGTTCCAAAACTTCCTTGCAAGAATTTCAGGCACCAGTTGAGGAGAATCTAAAAACTTGATGTGAAACGGGGTATGCGAGCGAATCAGAAATCAGCGATATGATAAATTTTGCTATTTTCACCAACTATTAAAATCTTGGATAGGAAAATAATTAAAACAAATAATGCAGGATGATAAATTTAACAAAACGCGCAAGTACAGGCGTACCGTTCGCAATTTAACTAAACTGATGCAACTACCAATTATGGCGGCAAAGCTTGTACACTCAATATATATGATTAGCAAATACAAAATAGCAGACACACACACTCGCAGTATAGTGGCAGCAGATTAACTTGATAAAATATTAGAGCCAGTTATCAACCCACAAATAAATAGACTGTGTTAAAGAAAATTTACCTACTGATGATTATAGAGATCTCTCTGACCTGTAGTTGGTACTGATGCATAGAGCTCGTCGCCACGATCGTAAGATAACAAGATCGCCTGAATCGGAGCCGAATGCTAGAGTTACAGACTGAACACTAATAACTTGCTTAACGGGTCTGTTAGTTGTTGTGGGTCGACTACTTAAACCCAAATCTGATTTCTTTTATTTGATTGCGAGTCAGGTTGGGTCTTAGATTGAAACCCGAGTTCACTCCCTTATCTCCCCTTCCTCTAGAACTGGTTGGTTCTTCTTTGAAACCAAATTCAAATGAACTTGAACCCAATTAACGTTGGGTCTTCTTCTTTAATAGACTGTGGATGCGGTTTTGGTTTTGATTTCAAAACCCAAATTGACTCTTTGTGGCTTCTTCACTGCAGGTGGTAAACAAGGATTGCCTTGGTGGGGAGGGAGGAGGCCATGATGTAGCGGAGAGACCAAGAAGCTCCGCAGTGATGGTGCTTTGCCGTTGGTTGCTCGTGGGAGAAGACGGCAGCGGGCGGCGTCGTGTGTCGTTGGAGCTTAGGAATAGGCTGAAGACGTCGCACAACGACCTCTGGGCAGGCGGGTTGTCGCGATTGGAGGAGGCGACAGCGAAGTTTCACGCGAGGAGGTGACTATGGCCTTGATTGCGGTGGTGGAGACAGAGATGTAGATGCTCTTGTTGGTTTCTTGTTGTAGATGGTTGTGCAAGGATTACTTGTTTGCTATTTGATTTTTAGAGAGGGAGAAAGAATACAGAGTTGGAGAGAGGGGGCGGAGGGGAAAGAAGAGGGGAGATGGGTTATTAGGCTAGGGTTTAATTAAGAGGGGTAATTAAAAAATAAATCCTAAACAAGCTTTGAGATAACAACTTATCACAATATATTTTCTAATCAAAATTCTTCATTGAATATTGTTGATACAATAGGGCCTTTATATAGGTTTTTACAAAATTGAGTCCAACTCAAACTCAAATTCCTAATCTAGATAGAATTACAATCCAAATAAAAAACTGAAAATACAAAAATTAAAGAAAAAGAAAAAAATAAAAAAATTCTACTACTACTACTTGGATCGGGACTCTTTGGATCCGTCTCCGCGGCTCTTTCATCCCGAGTAGATGTCTGCATCATTCTCCTCGGGTGGGAGAAAACTCGACTTCGTCGAGTTTAGATGGATTAGGTCTTCCATGCTGCATTGGATCAATCCGTTACAAATCACCTCGATCTAGTTGTGAATCAATAGTCGGTGTTTTTTTTACAGCGGTTCAAGTACCTGTGAGTTCCACCAGTTTTGGTGATGATAGTCTCATCCTCTAAAACTTTATCAACTGTCGTTGTAATGAGATAAGTATCTGGGAGTGGAGTAAATGGGGGTCTCTCAAAGAATGGCTTAGGGAAAAGCTCAACAATCAAGGGGCTACAATCAAAACCCTTGTAATATACTAAATCGTTAACATTGAAAGTATAACTAATGCAATAATCTCTAAGAAGATCTATAACATAAGTATTGTCATTCAGTTTATTCAAGATCTTGAAAGGCCTAGCACTGCGAACATTCAACATTTTAACAGTTCCTGAAGGAAATTATTTCGAATAAATCTGAACCATCACATAGTCACCTGCATTAAAAGTTTTAAATATTTTTCTGTCAGCTCGTAGAGTAGGCTTCACATTGCTCCATTTATTTTCATCACTGATCTCTTTATATAGTTTGTGCACGCATTTATGTGATGCAAATGCAAGTGCAGACTCGAATGCTTTATAGTGAGATGGTGTTGGTAGTAAGGAAGTAATTTACGGACATGGTATGCATAATTAGTGGGAAATAGAGAAGGAATAGTAGCAATGAGCAGTGGCGAGGGTGGAGTTGGCAGCAAAGCCAAAGTGGATATTTTCTGAGGTTGTCCAGTCTTGAGTCTCAAGGGTAGTAGTTGAATCTGCTTACCTTCATGCTCAAATTGACACATGTTGGATCGACCGTAAATGATAACATTTTTGTCAAACAATCATGGCCTACCTAGTATAATTTGACCCACATTTGTGGTGATCACATCACACCAAATTTTGTCTTTATAATGATTGAAACTGACTGGGACAAGACATCGCTGTTTGATCACAAGTGTTATGGAGTCAATCCAAGACAATTTGAATGGGCGGAGATGGGGTATAATCTATAATCCAAGATTTTCACAGCCTGGACGATATCATATTGATACAACTTTCTTGTCCACAATCACCTGACAACTCTTGTCTCCAATCTTGGTGAACATGTGAAAGGTCACAGTTCTACAATCGACCTTTTCTGTTGGTGGAGAGAGAACACACTTAACGACAGACAAATGGGTAGACGGCGTTGGCTTAATGCAATTGAGACCAACATCATCGCTTGATGACTCGTCGTCAGTATCAACATCTGGGTGATAAGTATACTCATCAGAATCTGACTCCGTAGCTTCGGTGGGTGTTCCATCTATTATGGTGATTTTAACAAGACTAGGGCAACTGGCAGCTAAATGTTCATAACCTTGGCATTTGTAGCACTTGGTTGTGGAACTAACTCTGGAGGAATCGTGTAATATCCCCTTCCCTTTCTAATAGTATTGTATTTTTTCTATTTTTCTAAAAGCATTTATTTTATTTTACTGGTTATTTTATTGTTACTTGTTATTCTTAGTATTGAGTGTTTCATTATAATTATAAATATTATGGCTATTTTTATGGTTATTTTAATTATTATTAACTATTATTGTTATTAATATTATTATTATGTATTGGCATTATTGTTGTTAATTATTATTACTAGAGTATTATTATTAGTATTGTAATAATTATTATTTATTTCTATTATTACTTGGTTAATCATTATTATTATTTATCATCATTGTTATTATTAATATTATTGCCTGAATTACTATTTTTCCCCCTTGATTCTTTTTCCTATACCTATTTATCTAAACCCGAAACCAACCAACCCAATAATCTATAACCCAAAACCCAATCCTAATCTAAATCTTATTTTATCAAATATTTTCATAAATTTTAACTAATCCTAATCTAAATCCTAACAATAATCATATCTATCCTAACTTACCCAAATCCAAATCTTATTTTCAAAATTATAACCTTAATTAATTCTATCCCAAACTACTCAATCAAGCAGTTTGAACCTAACTAAAATTCTGATTTTTCAAATCCCTAATAATCTATAAAAAAGCCTAAACTACTTCTTTTTCTACCTCCAAAGAAAAATCATGACTCAACTCTCCCCACCTTCTTGCTTTTCTCCTCAAGCGGAGCATGAACAAAAGGGATATTGAAGTGCAGAGATTGAGGAATATGATAGGGGAGATCAAATCCAAGTAATTTATTTTCTCAAAATTTATTTGATATAAATAGTTTATTAAAAATCATGTCTATACCATGATCTCCATGAATATTTTTTTATACATCAAGACTCAATTTAAAATCCAACTAAAATACATGAGAATATACCAACCCATATTTTAAATTACATATTTTTTTTCAAATTTTTTACAAAGGATTTAAAAAAAGAAAAAAAATTTTTTGCAGTTCCAAGCCAGCCGAACCAGGCCTGGCCTACCTGGTTGGCCTGGGCCGGCCTGGCCTAGGCAGGGCCCGCCTGGCCTGGGCAGGGCCTCGGCCTGGGTCTGGCAACACAGGGCCAGGCCCTGTGCTTAAAAAAAAATTAAGAGCCGGACCAAACCCAGTCTGGCCTGGCCCGGGTCTGGCTGGGCTACAAGGAGGCCCATAGCAGGAAAAAAATGAAATAAAAAGGAAATTTTGGACCAAGCCTGGGCCTGAGACGAGCCTGGGCTGGGTTGCTGGTTACATTAAAAGGAAAAAAAGAAAAAAAGAAAGAAAGAAGAATTGCATATTAAAATAATTAGTTAAAAATATTTTAAAAATAGAGAAAAATATAAACAATAGTCAACAATAATTATTCTTTCTATGATAAAAATTTTAAATAAATAGCAACATGAATTAGCTCAAATCACCCACTTTAAAACCATTTTCTCTTAATGATAAATTCAGACCCATTAAGTATTTTAATGGTTTAAAGCCTATTAAAAATTCAACAAAAATTAGAAATTAGTTTAAATTAAATTTATTAAATTCATTAGACTCAGAGGATCATATTCCCAATACCAAACTAATTAATCAACATTAAACCCTTTATAACTTCCAAGTAGAACATTCTTTTAAAATTCTAACAATTTCTATTGAAATGAATCATGTAGATTTATCGGGATCTTATGATTTCAGTGCTCTGAACTTGGGATCGAGTTCAATTGAGTGTTCTTTTCCTCCTTCAGTTAAACAAAGATTTTGTGATAAATAATTTTATTTTGTTATATAATTATGCTATTAAAATTTTCTGAGATGATATTTATGAGTATTATTTTTATCATTCACCATTGTCAGAAATATATGTGTGTTGCTTGTTTTATTTCATGTGACCGTCTGCCTTATTATACCAGTATGATTACCCGTATCATTTCATGAGGTACTAGTGAGTGTTCACTTTGATTGTATAGCTTACATGAGTGTCATTCAGTATCTTTTCATGTGTTAGTTGTTTGACGTTATTGGCTCAGGACTAGTTGTGGTATAAGCTTGGACTGTGACTTATTTCGATCTATAGATTGACTGAACTAGTTCATATTTGAGGACAGATAGCATCACTCATGTGTAGTATTTATCGGACAATTATTTGGTGAATTAAAACTTGCAAAATAATAACATGTTGATTGATTGGTGAGTCGATGAGGGCTAGATTGTCATATATTAGTTTCTTATATGTTCAGTGGTATTTGGAGTATTTGGTAGTTCTTGATGTTGCTTATTGATATTGAGCATCGTATATATATATGGTTGGATTTCGGTATTATGATATGGGACTTATGTCATTTCATATGTAACCATTTCGGATTCAGATTTAGTTATGATAAATCTTAGAATATAAATGGATTGAACTTGAGGTTGATTGGCTCATGATTGAGATTAAAGATTCATATTTTATATGTACTTATCAGACTTGATATTCATGTACTTGATGATAAGTTAGATGAGAATTCATTGTATTTTGAGAGTGTATTATATATGAAGTTACCTTATTAAAAGACTGATTTTCTGATACTTGGACTGATATGAACTTAGTTAGAGTCAGAATTGATTGACATGAGGATTGGTGTTCATTTCAGAGAATTTTGATCGGTATTCTGATGAGATTGATGTAGTTGGATCCGTAGTTATGGGTATTTCCTATTTAACCCCTGATTATACTGTTTGAGTATTGATATCTTGTTGATGTTGATTATCAGACGTAGAGACATCTTAAATTCCATATTACTTGAGGAGTAGGCGTAAATTGGGTTGACTTGACCTGGTGGCATGTATATACATAATTGACTAGTTACTTAGATTTCTAAAACTTGTGTTTGAACTTAATGGTAGTGAGAGTGTATGATGGTCTTAATTAAGATTGGATAGTGATGATTGGTTGGATATAGATGAGTGTATTTTATATAGTGGGACTTGGATATATCGATGACTTTGAGGATCTGAGTTGATTAAATATTTTGCTCGGATTATTCTATTCATGCCAGCAGGTCATTACTTATTCTGAATACCATGATTTACCTGAAGAACTTGACTGATTATACATGACATTACCTAATAACTATATGTCCATGTTAATATAGTTGCTAGGAAAATATTGTATACGGTAACAACTCTCTCATGTTATACTTGTTACATGTCCTGTTATACCAGTATCCTGTTCATTGACATTATATATCCTATTATACCGGTATCCTGATTACACATGTTGATGTTGTTACCTACCGAGTTATCCCAGTGGTCTAAGTAACATGTATATTAAATAATATTGATAATTAAATAACCAGATATTAAACAATTTATACTGGGATTGGGGAGATTAATGGAGACAGCGTCTGTATTTTGGGTGGACCTAGGATATAGATTGCGCAGACGAAAGAGGGTTCCACTGCAGGGTTCCCAAGGGGTGACTGGCACCCCGTCCTGTTCTTGTTCCTGTTATACAAGTTATACATGTCCTTGACTCTACCTTGCGGTAGGGCCTGGCTCAGCGCCAAGAGTCTGGGCTGTGGTCTCGGGTATGTACGGGACCCACCTAAAGCATGGACAATGTCTCCAACCAATCAGTTTAATAACTTAGGATCTCGATTGTCTTGTGTGATAGGCGTAGTATGAGATGCGTCTATTATACGTGACAATTAATATTCGCTGACATAATAATAATAATAAATTGTTCATAATGTACTGTAATTGATTGTCTTTACCTAATACATGTATATATGTTAGACACTCAATGTTACACCTGACCTGATTGGACATCTGGTTCTAGTACTAACTGACTCTACCCGCCTGATATATAGATTGTGATAAGTACCTGATTGAATACCTGACTGGACACACACTCTACTGTCTGCTGTCCACATTACTGTTTATTTACTCTATTCATGACATTTCTTATTCCAATATATATTTTCTTTATCTGCTCACATGTTATATGTACATATACTTTTCAATTTATTCTCACACATTTACTAGGAGTTCTGACTCTCTAGATTTGCATATCCAGATTTGTGGCTATTTATTGTTGATCAGATTTTTTTTTGGAGAGGATCACAGGCATCTTGAGGAGCCAGAGTTCTCTCTTACTCGATCATCTTTTCTCGGTATTTTCTGTCTCTTCTTTATTCCATCGCTTTCATAATTCTATGCATTGGACTCATGTTTATTCCATTCCTTTTTCATATGTGTGGATGTTTATGTGTGACATTGCAGTGATACTGATTTACTATAGTGATTATATAACTTGTTCAGGTTACTTTAGGCTAAGCGTACGCGTAGGGTATTTTCCTCGTGTATATACGTCGCCAACTCTCATCTCGACTCCATTTTCATGTATTTTGGAAAGCGGGGCATGACAAATCGGGGCCTTTGTTTCTGTTGTCTCGTTCAAGACTCTTACTCTTAATGTCATCCCTATGTGAAGGAGTTTGGGTACTAGACCTATGGAGTTAGGAAGATGGGGGAAGGTCTAAGCACTAAAGTCCTATAATCGTAACTCTTTGAAGCGTGACTGGTCCTAACAGAATTGAGATCTTGGACTAACGTATACGCTGCCTCTAATTTATTGACTCCTCTAACTAACAGTTCAGTTTGTAGGTCATCTCTAAGGCCGGTTCTGAATCTAGAAAGAATTTGAGCTTCATCTTCCTTATGGAGGGTACTGCATCTGATGAGGAATTCATTGAATTTCTCGATATACTCCTTTGCAGATTTGTTACCCTGAGTATGCTGGTGTCAATTGTCCATGAGACGAGCACTAAACGATGATGGCACATGCTTTATTTCTAACGCTTCTTTCATCTTATTCCAATGTATCAATCGGTGGTCGACCTCGAGATGCTCGTCCGTTTTCTATGTTGGTCCAATACTGACTAGCTTGGTCATACAGTTTCATTGCAGCGTACTTAATTTTCCTAGACTCAGTAATTTCGTACCATGTGAAGTACATATCTAGTTGGAGTGTCCAGTTTATGAAAAGTTGTGGGTTGTGACATCCCTCAAAGTTGGGAACATCGATTTTGATGCTTTTCAAATATTGAACATCGGGATTGATGTGTTCTCGGTGTCGTTACGTCGGTTGTTTCTTGGTGGAGTTTGATCACGTGTAGACCTCATTTTGGTCAACCTTTCGTTGAGCGTCTTAAGGGTATCTAACTTGGCATTTATCTCGGCAAACAATGTGGCAATTTGTTTGGGATCCATTGGGGTGGTGTGAGATTCGCTAGACTCTTCTAACAGATATGGGTGACCACTACGGTTGAGCATACACTATCCAAAACTTAAATGAGGATGAAGAGATGCAAATTTAAACTAGATGATTTTTTTTAAATGCAAGAAAACAATAAAAATTTCTAGCAAATGCCTAAGTGATGCAATCCTACCTAATCGTGCTCTGATACCAAAAATGATGTAAAACGGGGTATGCGAGCGAATCAGAATTTAGTGATATAATAAATTTTGCTATGTTTCATCAACTATTACGATCTTGGGCATGAAAATAATTAAAATAAATAATGCAGGATGATTGATTTAACAAAACGTGCAAGTACAGGCGTACCGTTCGCAATTTATATAAACTGATGCAACTACCAATTATGACGACAAAGCTTGCACACTCAATATATATGCTCAGCAAATATAAGATAGCTAACACACACAAACTCGCAATATAGTGACATCATATTAACTTGATAAAATATTAGAGGTGGTTGTCAACCCACAAATAAATAGACCGTGTTAAAGAAAATTTATCTACTGATGATTATAAAGATATCTCTAACCTATAGTTGGTACTGATGCGTATAGCTCGTCACCACCATCGTAACGGTACCAAAATCACCTGAATCGGAGCCCGGATGCGAGTTACGGACTAAACACTAATAATTTGCTTAACGGGTCAGTTAGTTGCTTGGAGGTCCACTACTTAAACCCTAATCTGATTTCTTTTATTTGATTGCGGGTCGGGTTGGGTCTTGCATGGAAACCCGAGTTCACTCCCTTATCTCTCCTCCTCTGGAACTGGTTGGGTTCTTCTTTGAAACCCAATTCAAATGAACTTGAACCCAATTAACGTTGGATCTTCTTCTTTAATAGACTGTGGATGCAGTTTTGGTTTTGATTTCAAAACCCAAATTGACTCTTTGTTGCTTTTTCATTGCAGGTGGCGAACAGGGATTGCCTTGGTGGGGAGGAAGGAGGCCATGATGTAGCGGGGAGACCAAGAAGCTCCGCAGTGATGGTGCTTTGGTTGTTGGTTGCTCGCAGGAGAAGACGGCAGCGCGGGCGGCGGCGTCGGAGCTTGGGAATAGACTGAAGACGTCGCACAACAACCTTTGGGCAAGCGGGCTGCCGCGAATGGAGGAGGCGGCGGCAAAGTTTCAGGCGAGGAGGCGACTATGGCCTTGATTGCGGTGGAGAGACAGAGGATGGAGATGCTCTTGCTGGTTTCTTGCTGTAGATGGTTATGCAAGGATTACTTGTTTGCTGTTCGATTTTTAGAGAGGGAGAAAGAATACAGAGTTGAGAGGGGGCAGCAGGGAAAGAAGAGGGGAGATGGGTTATTAGGCTAGGGTTTAATTAAGAGGGGTAATTAAAAAATAAATCCTAAACAAGCTTTGAGATAACTTATCACAATATATTTTCTAATCAAAATTCTTCATTGAATATTGTTGATACAATAGGGCCTTTATATAGATTTTTACAAAATTGAGTCCAACTCAAACTCAAATTCCTAATCTAAATAGAATTACAATCTAAATAAAAAGCTAAAAATACAAAAATTAAAGAAAGAGAAAAAAATTAAAAAAATCCTACTGCTACTTCAACTTGGACTGAGACTCCTTGGATCTGTCTCTTCGGCTCTTTCATCCCGAGTAGATGTCTGCAACAAAACTCTGACGAGATTTACGCTTGAACACGAACTACTCATCTCAGGTGATATTGTAACTTGATTTAATTTTTAATTGTTTATTTCTTACAAACTCTAGTGGTTGTAAATTTATTTGTAGTTTATAATGCATAATTGTTACTGTTTATTGATCTCATTTGACAGTTGCTAAACATCATCACTTAGAATTATATTTCTTTACATATAGAGATTGAGTCTTGTAGAATTGTAATTTTCATCATTTAGTCCATGCATTTGTTGTGTTGTGAGTCTAAGGACTTTGCATAATCATCCATTTGGTTGTATTCTTTTGTATTGCAGTCTATTCTAGGTTAATTCGTAGATATGTCTGAGTATAGCACGAGAATTTCGTGGCGTCCCCTAGAGTCACAAAGCATTGATTCACAAAACACTAGAGAATGTAATTATTATGATTGGCGATAGTCACGAAACGCGGATCCACAACATCGCACTAGAGAGTAATTATTATAGGCGTAAGTCACGAAATACGGAATCAAAACATTGCACCAGATAGCGTAATTATTATGATTGGCATGTTATTAGGAAAGATGAACTCCAACGAAAAAGCAGCGTAGCACCTCTCAATTTTTATGGTACATATAACCCTTGCGAATTTTGTGATTGGATAGCGCATCTGGACTACTATTTTGATTTGTATGAATTTTTTGATGCAAGTAGAGTCCGATTTGCTACGTGTATATCAAGATCTGTAGCTCTAGATTATTAGGCCACCGTAAAAGGATAAGTAGAGAGAACATACTCCAGACTTATAGGGACAAGATGAAATGGAGAAAAAGCTTGAGGAAAACTTTATTCCCTCTAGATTTCGAGTTTTTAAAGAGTTGTTTTATCTACATCTAGGAGACTTGTCTGTTATCGAGTATAAGCTTAAATCTGAAGAGCTTGCATTTGAATGTGGCTTTAAGATACATCATTTTCCTACTATATATATGTTTTATAAAGGATTGAGACCTAATTTCAAAAGATAGCTGATCTTCATGTCATAAAGTCTGTCAAAGAGACGTTTCTCTTGGCGTTAGAACCTAGAATTGTCCACTTTCAAAACCAGATAGCGGTGTTCTACATGTGAGGAATATGGACACTATGCTTCCGAGTGCCCCTCGATCAAGTGTTCTAAGTGTGGAGAATTTGAACATTATGATTACCAATGCTCCTCTAAGAGCCTACATACTGATAATTTGCAAATTGAAGACATTAAGAGGATGTCCACATTCCTCTTGAGGTTACTAGTGATGATGATTCAGTAAAGTTTAGTACACCCACACTTGATGAGACTCATGTTCATGAAGAGAGTATTAGTAACGTTCAAGATACATTAGTTGAGTCTAGTACACCCACACCTGATTATATCGATATTTCAGAGGATGACACTAGTGATTTTGAGCATGTATTAGTGGTGTCTAATATGCTCATGCAAGTTGCTAGGTATTCACTGGTAATATCGATGATATAGGACAGAATTGAGCATGGGACAATTGATACTAGTGTTATATCTAGCAAGCCATCTGAGTTCTCTAGAAGGCCATCTGAGTTCTCGTGCAGATTGTGATTATGTAATTGCTCCTAATTTTTCTTCTTCTAGTGAGCTTGTGAAATTCTTTATTATGACCCTTTAGGTTACTCCTAGCGTTTCTTATTTTAGTGAATGTTTGGAGTTATTTCCCGACTTTCGTCATATTTCTGTTGGCCCTAGTGATGTTATACCGTTGGCGGTATCAGATGTATGTCCGAAACCCATATATCTCTTTATTCTATTTTTAGGAGTTTTACCTAGTGAGTTTGTTATATTGCATTTGCCTGAAATGCATGATGAGACTTATAAACAGATAACAATTTGCAATGATGACTTCAAATTTGCTGCATATCCACATAGTATTTTATAGGAATTTGCAGTTAAAATATGGTGATGATTACGATTCACTCTGAGAGCTTCCCTCTTGGAACTGTGAGACACTTGCACGCTCGACATACATATCCTATTAGAGTCCCGAGGAAGATTACTTCCATTACGGATGAGTTGGATTTCCCATGGGATCCTGGTATCAGTTCGATTTTTAGTGGAGTAGATTCGACTTTCTCTGCTGCATGTGCCTTCCTAGATCTATTATCGACTGCAGCTGATCCATCATGGAGGCTAGTCTCATCTTCATTACCTTAGTTCAGACTTGATGCAAGACTGGTGGTTCCCTGACCACCACCATGGCCTGATCGAGATGCTTCGTGTGAGGAGCCCACACTCGACAGGATCGAGTTTTTCCCCACTCCAAGGGAAATGATGAGGACATTACTTTATTTTCTAGTTTATTATTATGTTTTAATTTATTCTGAATTTAATTTAATTTTATTTGAAAATTTAGTACCACATAGGTTATATTCTGAGACTAGACTTGTATAAAGCCTATAAATAGGTCCCAAGGCTTCTCTTATTAATATTGAATGATTAAAATTATAACTTTTGCAGTTAAATTCTTGAGAGTGAGATCTTAAGTTTTAGGTGTGAAACCCGTGGTGTAAGGGGGTGTGAAGCCCCATATCATTTCCAATTCCTATTTCTTCTTTTCAAAACCTTAGTTTTTTTCCATTGATTGAAGGTGAATGCAATCCACCCGTATTACCTCAGTTGTGCTATTGAAGGAGGGAGGAGAAAGAGGCAATGTGATGTAAAACCAACCTGGATCGCAATCACCTTCAAATCACAACCAAAATTTAAATTGCGAACAAGATAATATTTGGGTTTCCACCCCTTGCACGGGCTTCTCACCATAAACTCGAGAGCAGCAGAACTCAAGAATTTAACAAATAATTTGAGGAAAAGTTTTAATCATTCACTCATTAATTATTCCAATAGTTTAAGGGGCCTTATATAGGCTTTACAAAAGAGGAGTACTGGGAAATAACCGATGTGGTACTAAACGCCCACAAAGGAACACAAATAAAGCTAAAACACCTACTCAAATAAAGCTGAAATAAAATACTAAATCTCCCGAATACGCTAAGGCATGAAAAGATAAAAAACTGCATGATGTCCTCATCAATTCCCTCGGGGTGGGAGGAACTCGACCCTGTCAAATGAGGACTCTCCTTACGAAGATCTCAATCGGGCCAAGGTGGTGGTCGTGGCAGCAGCATGGGAACATCATGTCGAGACCATGGTGGCGGAGGAGGAGCTGGTCTCTATGACAGATCGGTGGCGAAAGAAAGCAGCACGATCAAGGAACAGAGAGTAGAGCGAGGTGCATCATCCTGGCTGAAAACGGAGCTGATACCAGGATCCCACGGGCTATCCAACTCGTAAGCAATGTATGCAATCTTCTTAAGAGTCATTTCGAAATCCTTATGCCAAGCGTGCCACTTTCTCGTGGCCTCAGAGTGACTCGTAACCATCACCCTATCATCAACTGTAAATTCCTGCAAAATACTATATGGGTATGCAGCAAATTTGTAGGTGTTATTGCAAATTGCTATCAGCCTAGTGATATCATCAATATGTGCAACAGGCAGATGCAATGCATTAGGTATTCTAAGCATAACTCCTAACGATGAGAGAATGAGAGATATAATATACCTAGAAGGACACACACCTAACGATGGAGGTACAGAGGACTCGGACACAAACTCTAAACAACCCGAAAAAGAAGTATTAGAAACTCTCTGCTGGACCTTGGCAAGAAATTCAGGTAACTCCTTAAAAGATAAATTGATAGGAATAACCATAAAGCTAGGTTCAACACAAGGAGACTCGAATGGCTGATTAGGCACAGTGGGTATATTAGGCTCAACTGTCTCGTCCACGTCATCATTGGCACTATCAGAAGACATGTGAATTTCATCAATAATCTGTGTGACAGAATCAACGGCTATGTCTTCAATTATATTAACAGTTTTAGAAGAAACTTGGTCATCCTTAACAGTCTTCGAATCGTCAACTTCATCAGTGGGTAAAGTTCTAACATGTTGACTTTCTGAGGGGCATTGATAATTATAATGTCCATAGCCCTTACATTTAGAACATTTGACATTGGCATTGACCAGCGTCTTGAAAGTCAAGTCCAATCTTAAGGCCACATCAAAGGCATCTTCAACGGTGTCTAGGTCATAGGGGCCAGTATCATAGCATGTTTTATTTTAGGCCGTAAACCCCAAATAAACCTAGTTAGAGTCTCAGAAGGGTGCTCTCTCACTTCACTGCGATGGGTTAAGTCCTTAAATATGATAATGTACTCATGAACGGACATATGACCCTGATGGAGATTGTGTAACTGGTCTAAGTGGGAGTCCCTATCATGGTGATTAGTCATGATGACTCAAGCAAGCAAGCAGATGCAATGGAGAGCCCTAAAGTCAGTTAAACTAAATGTATGCACTAAACAAAAAATTCCCTAAAGTTTAAGCTTTAAATGTAAATAAAAATGCATTCCTAAAATGATGAAAAGATGCAACCACTAGATCGAAGCAAATAGCATTTCTACCAACAAATTATAGCGATCCGTATAGTAATTGCAAGTAATCAACAGTTAACGAATTAGGTCAAGTTGTGATATCACCTGAGGTGGAGTCGTTCACGCCTGGGAAGGCGACCGTAGCTCAAACCTGAATGAGACTGCTGTAGGCGTATAGTACTAGTCGTCACGAATCCACTGCCTCGAAAACGGGTCAATTCGGACTTGAAACGAGTCCTGAACGACCTCTGGAAGATATGCTGCGATTCTGGACTGAGTCAGGAGAACTAGATCTGGACTGAGTCAACTCAGTGAGTTAACCCGGTTGCTGATGTCAGCAGTGACGTCACCGAAGTGGATCGGGTTGGGTTTAGGTTATAATCACTCAACCCGTCTAAATCTGGACCCGCAACCCGCTATGACTTTTCTTAAAAACCCAAACGGGTTTAAAATGGGATGGTTGGGTTTGGATCCGGCCCACCCAAGAGATTTGGACTCAAGCCCAGCCCAGTAAGCCTCTGGGTTGGGTTATAAAACAACAGGTTTGATTTAATTCTCACCCGACACCCAATTTCTCACTTCCTCCTTCGTTCGCGGGCGCAGCTAGGGCAGAATGGACGCGGCGACTGCGTCGGAGCGGTGGACGGATAGGTGGAGCTACCTGGTGAAGAAACTCCGGTGAGGGAGCTCCTGTGAGGACACGGCAATGGTGGCGGTGCGACACGGGGAAGTACGACGTCAGGGACTGGCCCTGTTCCGATGAGATCGAATCGAGCCTTCGGGAGGCCCGACGAGTCCAGGGAGAGGGCAACGTGGATCTGCGAGCGCCGACGAGCCTGGGAGGAAGTCGACGGGGATCTGGGGCGTCGACGATGTTGGGTGCGGCGTTGGAGATCTCCGGTGAAGGTCGGAACAATCCGGCGGAGCTTGGGTCTGCGGGATGGTGAGATCACGAGGGCGGGGACTTCTTCGGCGGCAAAATCCGACGGAGGAAGAGGCGGCGAGGGCGATGCTTCGTCGATCGGAGGCAAGGACAAGGTCGTGGACGTCGGTGGTGCAGATTGTCGGTGATGCTTGTCTCTGGGAGGAGAAATCGACAAGATTTGTTGACGTCGATGAGTCGCAGAGGCGAGGATGGCGAGATCAGGGCACAAATTTATCGCGGCGAGGGGTGGTCGGCTGGTGCTGCTTCTGTTGATGAAGTGAGAGAGAAGATGAACAGTGATGTTGGCGGCGGAGGTCGGGGGCGGGCGGATGTTGTTGGAGGTGTACCGGGGGACGTGATGGCGGTGGATCTGATGGAGGGGCAGCGGTGGCTCTGGTGACGGCGACCCGGGGCGATCGCCGGTGAGGCTCCTTCGACGTGCTGGGGAATGATGATGGCGATGTGGGCGCGGCGGAGGTGGCGTGGCTGGATCGTTAAAGGCGGCGGGAATTGAAGGACAGGGAGAGGAGATGAACAGTAGAGATTGCGAATTTCAGGGATTTTGATTTTTTTTTCACTGTATATATATATATTTTTTGAACAGTGTAATTTTTTTTTTGAATAGATCTGGAATTGATCTAGGGTTTGGAGACTGAAAAAATTTTGAAAAAAAGGAAAATTTTGAAGGGGATTGAAAACCGGTGCTCTGATACCAAAATGATGTAAAACCAACCTGGATCGCAATCACCTTCAAATCACAACCAAAATTTAAATTGCGAACAAGATAAGATTTGGGTTTCCACCCCTTGCACGGGCTTCTCACCCTAAACTCGAGAGCAGCAGAACTCAAGAATTTAACAAATAATTTGAGGAAAAATTTTAATCATTCATTCATTAATTATTCCAATAGTTTAAGGGGCCTTATATAGGCTTTACAAAAGAGGAGTACTGGGAAATAACCGATGTGGTACTAAACGCCCACAAAGGAACACAAATAAAGCTAAAACACCTACTCAAATAAAGCTGAAATAAAATACTAAATCTCCCGAATACGCTAAGGCATGAAAAGATAAAGAACTGCGTGATGTCCTCATCACAATGGTTATGGAGAAAATTGATGAAGAGGAGGTGGTGGCGTTAATAGAAGTGGAAGAGAGAAAAAGTGAACTTTTTCTGGATTACGATTTCTCAAAAAGGAAAAATGAAAGAAGTTGGTGGGAAGAGAAAAAAGTAGAACGGGTTGTGGTGAAGGAAAAAGTGGTGGGGCGAGGAGGAAAAAGTAGAAGAAATTAGTTTTATTTGATTCGGGTTAGGCTTTGATAAAAAGAAGATGAAGTTGGAGGAAGAAGAAGAGGATAAAATGGTCATTGAATTTCAATTGGAGGGAAAAATTGTCTAATAATTCAACAAGGAATTATTCTGAAAAAAATTTAAAAAAACTTTAGGGTATATACATGAGGAAAAAATAGTAAGATATATTAAACTTAAATATCGGGGAAATTTTGAGGTATTTTTCATAAAAATAAGCCAAAAATTTTGCAAGAAGAAAACTGACACAGCATGATATTTTGACATTTTAATGTGAAAAAAGGTTTAAGCCACATAGTTAAAATCCAGGTTTCTGCTTTCTTACCCTCCATCAACGTTAAATGATTTTTCTGAACTTCTTTGTATACAAGTTTTAGCAAGAGTAGGTTGTAAAAATGTTAGAAAACTAATCCAAAAAAAAAAATGAATAAAGGATTATAGATTGATAAAAAATAAAATAGATTACCTAATGTAATCAAAAGAGAAAGAAGATGAACAAAGAAGCTTGAGTATTCAGCAATGATCTTTATGAAATTTAGTATGCTGTTTATCTTCTTATTTTTCATTTTATTATTATTACTACCTTTTTTTTTGGCAACATTCTTGCATTGTGGTGATGGCTGCAGAACTGGAAACTCTGATATGTGATTTTTTCTGAAAATAGTGTTTTGCTTCAAAAAGTTATTTTGATTTAATTGTCATGACTTCCTATTTTGATATGCAAGAGATCTGGAATAATTTGAGGGTGCTTAAGATAATTGACTGGGATTAGAAATACAGTTACTTATTGGAGGGGCAGTCATAATCTTTCATGGCTATTCCTTTTAAAGAAAAGAAATGTTTAAAGGTTTGTCAGTGCGACAATTATGGTTTGTAAGAACATATACATTTGTAAAGCAAAGAAAATATATAAATGCATTCATGCAGGAATTTTCAATATGCGGTATTTGAATAGGAAAATATAGGGAAAGTATCATTCACTCACCTGTCTTGATAGATGCTGAAAACCCCATCAGCATGGATGAGGTCATAGGTTCGTGGATACGTTGACAAAGCTTCACACCAGTCCTGGTATGTCCCGATGAAGCCTCGCTCATAGATCGCGCCAAGGGTGTCACGGACCGAGTTGGCAGGGACCACATTCATCACCCAAACTGGATACTTAATCAGAGCTGCAGCAAACCCACCTAAGTTGGCATTCATGTCCATCACGTTCCGGTACCTACTCTGTGTCAGACCTGGGACAATCCGCTTGTAGTGTGAGATTCTCTCATTCCACATTTTATTGTCCTCTTCAAATTTCTTGGCGTTTACTCCTGGAATGGTACCCATACTAATTCTTGGTGGCACAGCAAATGCCCTTTCAGGCCATTTCTTGATTGCCCCACCAGCAACTTCTTCCTCACTGTTCACATCTGGTAATGGAGTTATGCAGGTCTCCATTTTCTTGTACCTAGATGTCATAGGTAAAGAAACAGTCAAAACTTTAGAAATCCCAGAACAATGTTGTTAGGGAAGAGGAATTTATTACGCTGACAGAACAATGTTGTTAGGGAAGAGGAATTTATTACGCTGACAAAAATGCAATAAACTGAGAAGGTTCAGGAGAAAAAATAATTATACAAACATGCATGCACATTACACAGATAGAATTCTATGAATTATATGTTTATATTCCAGTGCATACAAAAATGAAAGGACAAAGGCAATAAACAATTAGGTAGGCTTAATAATATCATTAAACAGTAATCTACTAGCCTAGAGTAGGAGGAAGTTTGATGACCAGAAAGATACAGGATTGAGTGCTGAAAGGCTTAAGAAGTAGTGCTGCACTTCTTTGCTTTCTATTCCTGTTCTAAGGCTCCACTAGTGCAAGTTACAAACATTACAAGATTTAGATGAGGAAGCATTTCTGAAATTTTCAATAATAAATAATGAACTTCTTATTGTTCAATAATAAATAATAAACTGATGCCTTCTGCTGAACAAGTTGCCTACTGGAGTACATATTACAATATACAATTCAGTTAGGGCTGTATATGGATATCCCACAGAATCACAAAAACATATGTGATTTTGGATTGAGTTTGAAAAAGTAATCCATGAATTTAAGTGTTTGGATAGATAAGAAAGTTTGAAATTCTCCTAAAATAGTGATATTGAAAATTTCTACTATGAGTAGAAAGGTCAAATATCATAATTCCGTTCACATGGTGGTCATTCCTATTTTGTCACTATACTTTTTAAACCTAAACAATCAATAACTATCAAGATTCTTTAAAGTTCTGTGACTTCAAAATCTTGTAGTACCAAAAAGTGTTTCCTATTCAATAACCCAAACCACTCTGTGGACACTCAAATAAATTTTGATTTTTCCATAAACCCTAAAAATATGCTGACTATGATTAGTATTATGCTGAGCCTGTAATTGCAGAATGTTTCTCTCTTTGATTCATGAAAGACTAAGAACATATAAGACTGCTATAGCTCTCATACCATGCAGCATCAGCATTGCCATTCTTGCAAATTTGTGGTGTCTTCTTAGTCATCTTTTTGCTCTCAATGCATTCATTGTGGTTGAATGGTTTTTGCCAAATAGAAAAATCTCCCTTCTCAATGAACTTCTTCCAGCATAGGCTCTTTGCAACAGCCTCGATTGAGTCTTGTTCTTCTTTGAGGTCTTCTCTGGTCCTCTGCCAACCTTTGTAATACTTCTTCCAATTGATTGGAGGACCGGAAAGAATCCAATATCCCCCAGGTCTCAAAACTCTATCGACTTCAGTAAGATACATTCCACCTGATGAAAATATTTGAATAAATAGAAAAACAAGCACGGCGTGTCAAACTACTATTATGTACAACAAGGAAAAATAAGAAACAAGATTATGAGTCCATCATCAATCTAGCTATATAATCAAAGGCCATAATTCTAAGTCTTCTCCACACAAACAGTTCATCAATTTTTTTAAAAGCAGTTATCAACCTGACATTAACATTCTATAAATGTGTGGCAGATCCTGGCCTACGCAACATTTCAATATAGGAAGCCTTGGGATAAACACTTGAAAGGCCAGCTAGTAGGTAGGAAGCCCACGAGGATCAAATGCCCAATTCTCCTGGACTAGTAAAGAGGCTAAATAAAGGAAAGGGGCTGGATTTACTATACGAAATTGTATTCCTCACTGAAGGAACAATATACTTGCATTCATCACTAAAGGCACACTCTTATAAGGAAGAGACATAACATGCTGAAGGTAATACTAGAAGATTAAAAGTCACAAAAAGACTGAAGCTAAACATTCTTTCAATTCTTTCAAGCGAGTTAAGATCATGCACCAGACTCAATTTCTAATGAGCTGCCATGATGTTAGGATTGCTTACTGTATTTCCCCCAAGGAATCAAGCACCGTGAGCAATGAGCCATATCAAAAGCTCTTGCCGGGTATGGAATCCTTTGTGATGCCATTATACCAATCATTGCTGGAACTCCCCGTTCCAATGCAAACTGCACTTGAGCCTCATGGGTGTCTCTCGGTGCAAATGACATTGTCAAGACATCCCTCTTCAGTAGATAAGCTCCCCAACTTGCAACCTTCCAAAATCCATGCACAAAAGAAACATTTAAAAAAAAAAAAAAAAAAAAACCTAAGATCCCAAATAAACCTGCAAAGCATTCAGATGTGAAATTTCTCACCCCACATCCAGTATCAACAGCAGTTCTGATACTCCCATCAGTCAGCGGGATAAGTGCATTGAGTTCATCAATGTAAGCATCAGCGCCGCGAGGGAACATTGTACCACCCCCAGGGAACCTGAACCGGTCACCCTCCACTTGGACCCAATGCTGTTGAGCCTTCTCAACACTGAGCTCCTTGTGAGGAATGTTGTTATACCAAGCGTAGTCTCTACTTTGAGGCCACTTGAATGGACTCTTGTACTTGGGAGGAGCTGGAATTAAGCACCGTACGAGCTCATCCTTACCCGGGCAATGCCTCTCTCGGTAAATCAGCATGTTCCTATCAAACCTTCGTCCTCTTGTTGTGTCTTGGCAAGGCGTGTATTCACTGAAATTCATTGGGCAAGCTGGGAACTTTTGGCTTGAGAGGGAGGTATCATCCACGTTGAGTTGGTGATGGGCTTCAAAATCTAGAACGACTGCGGAATCAGGTGACACCGATGCAGGATCCACGGTGGAGGATCCGGGGTTAGCTTGAGAGCCCACATTGTCACAATTGACTTTGTTGGAGAAATTGGAGTTGGGATCGGGATTCGGGACAGTGTTGTTTTGCCAAGAACCAAGAACATAAGAGAGGACACAGAGGATGCTAACCAAGAAGATATACGTCAGGCGTTTCTTTCTGTTATCCAACTGGTGGATTTTAGGAGATCCACCATGATCTCGAGCCATTTGATCTGCCCTGCAAGTCAGTGGAGCGAGCACTCAGATCTTGGATGGGCACTAGAGATGGAACACAGTAAGGACAAAAACTAGGTTGATTTGGACCATCAAAAGGAGCTCTTATCTATAATTAGTTAAAATTAAAGAAAAAGAACGATAAGGATCCATTATCCATATATCATTGATGAATCACATAAGTAGTTTATTGCTTCATCATTTACAAATAGAAGGGGAAAAGAAAAAAAAACCCATAAAGGATGTGTGATGCAAGTCAAGGTGCTCAAATTCTATATAGAACCAGTTAAGAGTTAAAGAAGATAATTTTCCATTATGCATATATATATTGATGAATCGTACAAGGAGTTATTACTTCATCATTTACAAAATAAAAGGGGGTAAAAGACCTGTAAAGGATGTGTGATTCAAGTCAAGTGGGTATTGCAAGAATGGATACTTTACACAGATATTTCTGATTAAAAACATCATCACAGCTAAAATCAACAACAGAACAGCCAAAAAGAAAATCTTGCATAGCAGAATATGACACTAAACTACCACAAATTGAGAAAAACAAATAAAATCAGCAGTTAATCTCTTATATCAGATTAGGATTACAACTTATCTATTTCCAAAGACTGGATCCCAAATCTAAACTTCCAATGTAACAACAAACAAATAAAGATGATAAGAACACATACCAACAAGGTACTCAGTTACCAGATCTTTCAAACTCCAAAAGAGGCCGCTTGTTAAAAGAAATTGGATAAAGATCTATTTCAAGAGTATGAAAAAAAGGCTAGTATGCTCCTACTCATTTGTGAAAGAGGCCAGTTGCTTCATTTGGATTTCAAAACTATCCAGAGAAGTGTATTTGAAGACAGACAGAGAGAGAGAGAAGATATGAGAGACAGATAAAGACACTATTAGTCTACTAGTGAAGAAGAGAACAGATCTATCTTCATGGGGTCCATCAAATTCAGTCGGCAATCTACCTTAAAACTAATATTATTATTATTATTACTCATAATGGGCATTCAATTAATGGATCCTATGAGGAGAAAAACTCAAGATCTGGATCTGAGAGAGAGTTAGGTGCGATCACATAAACCACAGAGCATGGAGAAGAGAGACATTTATTACAGAGAGGAACATAATAGATAATTGCAGAGAAAAGCCAAAGTTTTTAGCCACAGGTATTTCCAATGTTAGAGATGAAACAAGAAAACTACAGTTACCATCTAAAGAAGAAAAAATTGGGTTCAATGAGACCAAACCTCACAGCACCCAAGATCAAAAAGGTGAAGACAAAAGCTAAAATCCAAGCACTTCCAATCCCAGAAATTTTACAGTGAACGAAAGATGGAGAGTGAGGAAAAGCAATCAGATTTTCTCCATCACTATTCACAGTATTCAGCTCAAAAGTGAACACAAGACCAATGACAGAGCAAAGGAATATAAAAAGAGCCAACCAAGCACAGCAACAGCACATGGGTCACCGTTAAAGATCTCAATAAAGAAACCCATTTGATTTAGAAAAAGAAAAGGAAACCCTTCAAAGATCCAACAGTGCCGTACCTGGGGCCTTCAACTGGGTACTGTTCCTCTTTTGCTCTCTTAAAATAATGATGAAATTAGGACTGGTAGAGATTTGAAGAGCGATTACAGGAAGACAACTGCATTGTATAGTGATTGTGTTGGGCTTTGGAGAAGAGGGCACGAGGGTGTCAGGGATCTTTGAAGAAATTTTCCATGTTCATTGTTACTTATTCTTTCCTTTTTCTTTTTTTTTTCCCTTTTTCTTTCCTTTTTTTCTTTATTCTATTCTATTTTTTGTATAAATATGTAATTTTAGTGGTTTTGGGATGGTTAGGATTTGGTCTAAAGTGGCAAAGAACAGGGAGAATGTTCAGGAGGTTGATTCGCCTAAAATTTCCCCTTCTAACAAATAATTTCTCCTTGTAATAATACAATATCTTTATCAAAAAAAATTAATACAATATCTAATATTTTTATTTTTTTATCTCTCAAAACTTTATTACAGCGACGCCTTCTAAAACCCCTCTCCGTCCCCATTGGAGCGGATATTCCTCTCACTCTCTTTTCTCCCAACCCAATTCAAAAAAATTATGAGAGCACCCCACAAATTATTACAAGTGTGTCATTATTTTTTTTTGACAATTTCACTCTTAATGGAAAGTCTAAAATATCATTTTCTTCTACCTCATTCCTCCTCCCTTCTTTCACTTCTCAGGCGACCCCCCAAGATCTGGCTGTTGCCTCCATCACATTTGTGGGTTGCCTTAATCACTGTGGTGCTTCATAATATTTTAGGGTGGAAATATCCGCTCCTCGTCCCTACATGAGTAGTGGAGTCCGATAACTCGTTAACTCTTAACTCGACAACTTGATTCACACGTTTGAATTTTCATTTTTAGATTCTTAAAGAACACATCTAGTGGTTTATTGGGTAACCGTAGACCGATCTAATTTCGTATTGACTCTAAACACAGGTTTTTTAAATATCTATTTTAAAAGTTTATTCACTTAGTCTGAGTTAAATAGGCTCTTTTTCTTAAACATAATTTACATGTGATTATTTGTCTGTATTTAAATATGTTTAATATCTAAGAAATAAAAAGAAAACAACATAAATTTAGCTAGAAACTTTTTTCGTATAAGTACTAAGTTTTGATTCTCACGAGATCCTAGAAGTCTTAATTAGTTTGGATTTGCAATAAATCCACAAGCGAACGTTGCAAGATCAACGAGAAAACGACTTCTTGTCCCCACTACCTACTCTAATTCTTTCTTCAAGAAAAAAAAAAAAGAAAAAATATACCGCACATTTTACCACTAAGCATATATGTTATCTTTTTCTTTCTTTTAGAGGGGAAAAAAAAAATTAGATAGGTTTCTTTTGAACTTTTGGATACTTTCACCATTACTGTAATCTTTGCATTATTTGTATTTGTATTTGTATTGTTTTATTTGTATTACTGGACGGCTATGAATCTAAAATAAACATATATTAGTTGACATGAATTTCTGAGAAACTAACGGAACACGGCCATAATAAACCCATTTTCAAGTGGATCCTCTAGCTTTTAACCCGTTTTTAATTTGAGGGTTGCTTTGATTTACTTGATAGAAATTCAGTATTTGAAATAACTTTTATTTGAGCTCTTCGATTGTTTGTTTTGCTCAGAAAAGAAATTTAAAAGAGTTCGAAAGTATTTTGATGAGTTCTATATGGATTTTATGTAGCACGTGTCATATAAAATTACATCAGAAATTTAATGGGCTGAGGCATTTGATGCACATATCTTTTATTTTCCCTTTTTTTTTGTATATTTGCCAAGTAGAAATATAGGGCTATTAATGACAGTTTCATGTTAAAAATATACGATCAAAATGTGTACCAAGAACCTGCTAGTCTCTCTCTCTCTCTCTCTCTCTCTCTCTCTCTCTCTCTCTGAGGGGTGAGGTTTTCTCTTGCCGTGTGCAAGATTCCATATATAGGGTCCTATCCGCCTTGACCCTACCAAGCCGCCCTCCCCCTCTTGCCCTCCCTAGCATCAACCCCCATGGATCACAACGCATCAGTTCCATCCCCTATCAACAAACTAAACACTATTCTCAAGTTAACCCCAATGCTTCTCATTCCCGATTAACTCATTGCGACTCCGAGATCCATCAAACCATTATATTCAAGGTCGTCGTCGACAGTTCCCAAGAGCATAGATTAAAGAAAGTATGGCGACTGTGAGGAATACTAAGGGAGAGAACAAAGTCACACCTTATGGCGAAAATCTATATGCAGAGAGAGTTTTGAGAAACGAACCTAGGCTGTTTCAAAACAAGTTGTTGTGATGAAAAAATGCCTGCCAAGAACCCTCCTCGAGAGCTGCAAATTTGAGTTTTGCGAATTTTGGGTTCAGATCTAATTGACATCATTTTGTTACACTTTTAATTCTTGTTTATCTGTTTTTTATTCATAAATAATGCTACTCAGATATTTTTAGTGTTTCTATGCAACTAATCGGGTATTTTCAGTGTTTTTATGCAAAATTTAGGTTTTGAATAAAGAATAAAGAAAAGAAGCCTAAAAGTTGAACTTTACAAGCTTAAAACCCAACTACATAACTCAGATCTAGATCTGAAAGAGATTAAATCAAATCAAAGATTGTGCAGAATCAAGTGAAGTCAAAGATTGTGAAGATTTTTACCATATTTGTTCTTGTCTTTGTACCCATCAAAGATTATACAAGATTTTCACTATATTTGTTCTTACCTTTGTACCTCGCTCTTTGGGCTATAAATTGAGAGAAATTCTAAGGAACACATACACTGAAAATAGGAAGAAAAGTAATTTTGATGCTATCTAAACGGAGGGCTCTTTCTTTCTCTTATTCTCCCTCTCCAAATTTCTTAGAAAAAATGTAGAAGTTCTTGAAGTTTCTTGCTGTTCTTCAAGTTCATATTTTTCTTTAAATTAATAAAAATATCTATTTAGTTGATTAGTTTATGTTCCTCTTTCATAAATTCATTTTGCTATTATTATCTATTCTGTTCTTGATCTAATTATGAGTAGCTAAATCTTAGAAAGTATCTTGATTAGATAAAACTAGATTGATAGCTTGTTAACTCACCTAGATTTTTTATTTTGTACTTCAAGGAAAATAAATACAAGATTATGCTAGGTTATAATAAGATAATTCTTAAATAATCGAGTCTTTGATAGATTATATTGTTGGCCCAAGGATACACTTCTCAACTTTCTTTTGATAATTACAAACCACATGAAGTTATTTGGTATTAATCAAGTTCTAGTGTTTATAAACTTATAAGGTTCAAGAGATTGGATTCTTTCTTGGAAGGAAGGTTTTGAAGAAATCAAGTTGATTCAAAGAAGGGGTTCAAGCCCGGACGATTAAAAGCATAGATTTTGAAGAAGCCCTCTTGATAAAGACTTGAAGAGAGTGCAAACCTATGAAAGATTTTAGAGTGTTTAAGTTTTGGTGTTGAATTGATGCTCAAGAATCACATACACTTACACAAGTTATCTATACAAAAAATATTTCAAAAAAGGTTTCAAAAATCGTATGTTTTTCACTCAGACCATCGACATGTTCTTTTTAGAGAAGAGAACCCGTCGAGAGGTGTTTCCAATAACTCAGAGTTTTTTTTTATTTTTGGCCCTCTGTTAACAGTCTAAGAGGACTATTGACAGCTAATACGTTGTGTATCAGCAGAGCTGTCGACGGCCCTATTGGACTGCCAACAGTCTAGCTCTGCAACGCCAAAAATTTAGCTGTTGCACGCTAGACTATCGACAGCCCTATTGGACTGTCGACAGTTCCAGTGACTGTTTAGGCATATTTTGAATTAAAACGAGGTTTTCTCCTCTCAAATTGTTTATTCTTATCTTCAAACAGATATATTTCACTTTATTATGACTTTATCAGTGTTTTATTGACTGATTTAGCTCTCTAATGACATTTAACTATTCCCTATATATAAGGGTCATTGTAGGAGAAGTTTTGCACCAAGGTTGACAAGTCTTAACACAAATTTTTGAAATCAAAGTTTTAAAGAAAAATCAAGTTTTTACTTTCAAGTTTCAAGTTTTAAGAGTTCTGAATTCCAAATCATTCTTTGCAAGTTTTAAACTCTCAAGTTCTATTTTCTCAACTGAATTTTCTCTCACACAAACTTCTTGAGCTTCATTTCTCCACTCAAAACTCTAGGAAGTTGTAAAAAGAAAGTTGTGACCTTTGTGGTTGCCAAGAGCTTGTAAACTTCAATGACTTTGTACTACCCTTTTGCAGAGGATTGAAGGTTGGAGTTGTATACTCCGGGTCTTGTGTAGACCTTATAGTTCTTTTATGGATGGCGAAATCCTTCACGCGGTGAAGGTGGGGACGTAAAGCTTGGTGCTCGAACCTCGAAACAGATTTCTTGTGTTTGCGATTGTTATCTCTCTAGCTCTTACGCTATCCCTATTGCTTGCACTTGTGTTTTTGCTTATCTCTATTCATAGCACTTGCTATTTAGTCTCATTGTACTTGCTATTTGAAAATACATGTAGAGGGGGGAATAGGTGTAATACTAATCAAATGTGGAATAATAACAATTTTTGATAAATGATGCAAACCGTGTGATCACCTAGAGGGGGGGTGAATAGGTGACTAGCTAATCTAATGGTTAATTAATACGGAATAAAAACTATTAATGCAAACTAAAACTTCTTAAGCTAAACACCAAGTATAACACAAGAGTATAGCCGGATTCCCCGTGAAGGGCTCTGGACTAACTCCTCAAGATTCCTCTAGATAAGAGTTGAGGTGCCGCTTTGGCTCTCTTGGTTGAATACAAGTGTTAGCAAATAATCCCCAAGCATATAACAATTAAGCACACAATATATCAAGCATATAAAGATAAAGACAATATAAGCATGCAAGATATAAAGACAAGTAAGAGATAGAGAGAGCAATTCAAACATGGGAGATTTGTTTCGAGGTTCGAGCACACTTGCTCTACGTCCCCGCCTTCAACACTATGAAGGATTTCCACTATAATCGATCCCACCGGATCACTCGGTGCCGCAACACCTACAAGGAGTTCCCACTAGAACTCTTGGACTCTCTAGTCCCTTCACTTGTTCCCGCAAGAACTACACACCGCAAGCACGCAAGCTTGCCGAGGCCGCACCTCTATAAAGAGCTCTCACTAGAACTTGAAACAATCGCGAACACACAAGTCCGCCTCCTCAAAGTAAAGATGTAAACTTTGGTGATCACAATACTTTGATCACCTTAAATCCTCTCACAACAAAGATCCCTATAGGATAGGTATAGTAATGGATAGCTCAAGTGATTGTGAGAAAAACAAGGAATGAAGTTGTGGTGAAAAACTCAAGAATCACTTTTGAAAACACTCTTGATAAACTTCCTTTTGAATTGAAAATATTTGCTCTCAAACTAGTGGAGAAAACTTCTGAAATAGATGGGAAAAACTAGGTTAAAAACTCTCCAAAAATCTTATTTAAAACAGTCCAAGAAACCCCCATTTTATAGGCTAACCAAAAACTAATCGTTGGGGCCAAATCAACAGCCTGGACGGCTGTTGATCGACCGCCCAGTCGACCGGCCAACGGTTAGATTTCTGATCGTTGAGCCAGCGGTCGACCGACCCGGTCGATCGTTGCCTGGAACAGAGAGCAGAGCTCTCTGCCGGTCGACCGACCCGGTCGACCGGGCTTTCCAAAGAGCAAAGCTCTTTGGCAGTCGACCGAGTCGGTCGACAGGCCCTCAAGCTAAACTGGCGTGCACGTTCTGTGCACGTCGGTCGACCAATTCGGTCGACCAACTCCTGGCTCGGTCGACCGGCCCGTCGACCGGCAGAATCCAGAACAGAACTTTTTAGGGATTTAAAACTTGGCTTTTTGACTTAGATAAAATCCCATAAAATCTCTAAAAATCTACAAAAATAAGTTCAGTATAATACTTTGATATACAAACATGTTTGAGTAAAAATCAAACCATGTTACAAACATTTTGAACTATTTTTGTAACTTAAAATTTTGGCATAAAACAAAATCTGTATTTTTTCAAATAGATTTTTCCAAACTTCTCTAAATACAAAAACAAGATATTTTAAACACTTTTAAAGCATAGAGTGTATGGATATGATCCACTACACATACATGATGAAATATCTATGTATTTGATAATAAGCACTAAAATAGTTTTGGTTAAAACACATGTATATATTAAACTCCAAAAACCAAAACGGTATTTTTCCAAAATGAAAACTCTTTTGTATTTTTCCAAAATAAAAACTCTTTTATGAAAACACATCTAAATCTTGTGTCTGAGTGTATATGGTATACTTGAGCAATTCATCAAATAATCTATCCTTTACATTTTATCTAAAAATAAAATCTTAACAAAAACAAACCTAGACACAAGTCTCCTCTTGAAGTCTTCACTTGAAGTCTTCTTCTCCTTCTTGACTTGGTCTAAACCATGATCCAATGAGGTAGACTCCTCTTGAGTACTTGATGTGGTCTTGATGCATAGGCTCTTGAATCTGAAATCACCTAGAGTGGGGGAATAGGTGATAATGCCAATCAATGCACAAATTAAAATTGTGATGCAACGATCACCCAAAACAAGACTAGAAGCCAAATACCCAGTGAGGGCTCTGAACTCCTTCCTCGTGATTCCTCTAAATAAGAGTTTGAGGTGCGTATTGCAATCTTGTTGTATGAGTATTGATCGACAATATAGCAATGAATATGAAACAAGTATATAAGCAATGAATATGTAGAGCAAGTACAAAGTTGCAATGAATATAAATAGCAAGGAATTAAAGCAAGTAAACCAAATGCAAACACCGAGAATTTTTTCGAGGTTCGAGCACCCAGCTCTACGTCCCCGCCTTCACCAAGAAGGATTTCTACCCACTATAACTTCACAAAGAGTTACAATCACACCGGAGTACCCAACTCCACAATCTCAAGTACAAGTATTCTCTTGATGATCAAATGACCACAAACTCTCTTTTAAAAATTCTTTTCCCTTACAAAAACCCTTTAGAACAATGAGTAGGATTGAAGCTCTAGTATTGTAAGTGAAAAAAGAAAAAGAATTTGAGAGAGCTTTGAAACAAAAACTTCAGAAATGAGAGAGATTTTTCAGCACAAAAACCAAGAATAAAACTCTTTTGATAGCCTTTAAACTTTGAATATTTTTGCAAATGATTGTTGTGTGTACCATAACCTTAATCACCCCTATTTATAGAATAGAGCTAAGGATTATAGGGTAAACTAACAAAATGATAATTAGGAAGTATTTGACCCAGAAAACAGCCCCTAAACTCGTTTAGAGACAAAAAGGACAAAATAAAACGTGTTTAAAAATGTAGCCGTTATGGCAGAAAACACAGCCTCAGTCGACCGGTCGGTCGACCGGGTTTCAAAATAATAGAGCCGTTGCAGCCCACGGACGACCACCCGGTCGACCGCAACAAACAGAGAGTCACTGTCTTTCAGTCGGCCGAAGGTCGGTCGACCGAAATGGGGTCCGGTCGACCGCGTCGACCGGGAAACGTGCACACATGCACGCACCCAACGGTTAGAATCCCGGTCGACCGGTCGGTCGACCGATCTGACCTGACATAGAGTCGGTCGACCGGTCGATCGACCGGCTCAGGTCAAAAACTGAAATTTGAAAAGGATTTTGAGGAGATTTTGATGGTTTACAAAATAGTTTTGATCAAAACTATGTATAATACACAAAATTGAGTTTATAAGCAAAAGACTATATTTAAAAATATTTTGTATATATATATGATTGGTCGCTAATGTTGCACATTTAGTATCATATTTCCATACTTATTATAGAATAAAATCTGCATTGTCCTAATTAAATGTTAATTTATTTGCAGGCCCATTCCTTAAGGAGATGAAGAGAAATGAGCCCAAAAACCCACCAAAATTCTGAATTAAATCAGAATTAATTCGAGCTCAGTGAATCAGGGCAAAATCAAGAGGTTGAAAACCGGTTGAGAAGAATCCTCTCAGAATCGATCGGTTAAAGCCAAGAATCAAAGGCCATTTCGTCACAATCCTGGACTCAAACGAGAAAACCAACTGAAGATAAAAGCAGAAGGAAAAACCAGGGAGACCCACCAACAGGGTGTGGCCACACCCTGACCGCGAAAACGCGGCCAAAGCCGCGTTTCCGCGACTTGGTTAAGGAGTTAGGGGGAGCGTTTGCTCCCCCACTCTTCCCGGGATCCTGTAGGTTGGGTTTTTGCCTATAAAAAGCCAGTATTTGCACTGAAAATGGGACGACCATGCAGAGATAGGATTTAGCCTAGTTTTCATTCTTTGTAGTTTAGGTTTTTTCTTTTCTTTTTATGTAATTTGTATGTAAGCTTAGGTTAGATGAAGATTCATGTAAGTAAGAGAGAGGCTTATGTTGAGAGTGACACTGATGTACCCTCCTCCTTTCTTCCATTGTTTCTGCAAGCAATAAAGGTAAACATTTGTTTATGTTCGTATTTTCTTTTGTTTTCTTCTTCCTCTTTCTACTTTACCTCTTTTGTTTTTGATGAGCTTGCAAGTGAATCCAGAAGTATAAGTATACAAAAGCCTTTGTGAGTGCCAACGATACTTCATGAAGACGTTCTCCTCCTCAAGATCCGTATCACTTCATTCTTGTAAGGCTTGATGATATAATGCGAACAGGGACTGAGCTCGATCTTATGACCTATGCGTTGAACGCCTCCAAAGTAAGGTAGAACATGCAAGGGTTCCAGGTAAGTCATCAACCAAACTAGGTGAGTACTTCTTTCATCTTCTTTCTTTTCTTTTATTTCTGTAAATTAAATCACCAACACCATATCTTCCAAATCACTTCTTTCCCAACTCATTTGTACATAGTCGCTTTCTTTTCCATTTCTTTGTAAATAGTCATTCTCCATTCTTTTCCACTTTCTCATTCTTCCATTTTCTCTCTAACCTTAACATAACTCTTTTTTCATTTTCATTTCTTTAAAACAAAGAAGAACTTTCGTTTTTCTTCATAAAGATTTCAATACAAACCCTAAAAAGCTTCTATCGCTAACCCTCCTTGTGGATCACGACCCGCATAACCACTTGCTATAGCGGTAAGTATTGAGCACTTGCACATCTTTATTCTTAGATCTAAAGTTTTGTATTTTTTGTGCAGGTTAAAGCTTCAATCAAGGGTTGCTTTCTTTGCAAAAACATAGCTGCTGCAAATCTTAATTCTTATATGCCAACACATAAGCCTGCTAATAAACCAACAGTAAAATACTTGTTGACAAAGATAAAAAATTGATTAGACGTTTGCATTTTTAGGCACGTGTCTTTTCAATTCATTTATTTTTACTGTTGAAGAGTGCTGGAGCAAGGTACGTTCGCATTGCATGTAGAATAGGACTCATCTCTTGGTTGATTTACATCACTTCGAGTGAATCTTATTTACATATCTTGTACACTTGCACAAATTGATTTTAAGGGCACCACCCATTAACAAGATAAGGTGGGGATTTAATCACCCTTCCTTGGCCCAAAAATCAGATTCCAAGCACTCACTAACCCAAGCCTAACTAAAAATGAGTAGACTTTGGCCCTAGGGACATCTCGGACTCAATTAGGAGATTATCCTAAGGGGGAAAGGTGTTGGAATTTGACTCCTGCCAAATCAGTATCTAGGAAAAGGATTAAGGGCCGAAAGCCCGAAGGTTGGTGGTTATTTAATTAAGGAACGTCTTTGACGGAAAACCTCCCACCAACCTTACCCTGACCTGGCTGATTAGCTTGTGGTCAAAGTCTGCATTAAACCTCCCGTGGACAGTCTAATCAGTTAGGAGCCGTCTAGATCATAGGTCTACCTTAACTTAGTTAGAATTTTTTCCTTTTATTTATTTGCTTATTTGTTTGTTTTTTCTTTCTTTTTGTTTGTATTCTATTGTGTGATATGGCTTATAATAATAATTTTTTCAATTTCAATAATAATCCATATTACACACCGACTTTATTTTCGGATATTACCAACCCGGCATATCATAACTTTAACCAACCTAGTGTGTCGGATTGGTCTTATCCGAATCAATATAACCCATGTCCCCAATCTTATAACCATAATTTTCCATAATGATTTCAACTCTTCACAGAGTCAGTGGGGATTCACCTCCCCCGAGCATAATTTTCAACCAACTTGTCCCTCTTATCCACCTAGTCCACAATATTTTCAAGAATTATACTCAGTTCCACCTGTCCAAAATAGAAAACCATCAATTTTGGAAAGGAGTATGCGTGAGTCCAAACAACAATTAAAAAATCTGATGGACTCATAATTCCACCACCAATTCCAAGACAACATTTCATCTTTTCAACAAAATAATGAACCTATCAACTATGAAAAGATGCTTGAAGCCATGACTCAGGCTCAAAACGCTCGTAACCGTGACATAGATATGATGGTCCAATCTCTACGTTCTCACCGATTGGCCAGTTCTGATGTCACTAACCATTCTGTTAGAGCCGAAGAGTCATGTTGTTTTGGAAATCAAGATTCTATTTCAGAACAACCATTTGAACTTGCTCAAACTCCAAATTTTGAAAAAGATATTGACAGTTTGGCAAGTTATTCCTTTCCTGAAATAGAATTTGAGAATGAATATGATCCTGAACCCCAACTTAGTGATTCAATTCTAATTCCTGATTCAATTATGACTCCGGTGTCTTCACCTGATTTCAATCTTTTCCCGAGTCAACATTGAATCCCGTGCCAATTCATAATGAAATTGAATCGCCTATCTTTGATGATCATCATGTTGAACTTGACCAATTTTATAATTTTGAAAATCCCATTGATAAATTGGAAAGTTCTCATTTCTATGAAATTGAACTCAATGAGAAATGTGACCTAGATTCTCAAATCTGTGATCAAGTTCAAATTCCCGAATCAATATTGACTCCTGTTTTGTTGCCTGACTTAGGTAATATTTTAGAGTCAGTTTTGATTCCCACACCTATCATTCTTGAACTTGAATCACCAATATTAAGTCACATTCCATTGTTGGAAAATGAATGTGGACTTGAGTTTCAACTTCTTGACTTGGACACACTTCTTGAACCAATCTCGACTCCTGAACCTTTACTTGACTTAAGTCACCTTCCCGAGTCGGTATTAGTTCCTATACTTCCTGAGTCCAAGTCAATCATTCTATCATTTCATACTCCATTCTGGGACAAGGTGGTTGACAAATTTGACTCCGAAATTAATTATGAAATTTGAAAATTAGATGGGGTCAAATATTTAATAAAAATCCTTTATGGATTCATCATTTTAATGGGTTATATTAGTGAAATTTTTGGTGGTATCCTCCGAACCCCACGAAAAGTCGATTGAGCCACATTTCGTGGACCAATCAGACCACCACCGGAACCACCACCTTAAGGTAACATTTTCCTTCCCTTTCTTCTTTTTCATGCATCTATGCATTAATTCATATATTGAGGACAATGCATGAGATAGGTGTGGGGGAGGGTCTAACATAACTTAGGTTTTTTTCTTTTTATTAAAAAAATTAACATTTTCTTTACTTTTATAAACTTTTTGGAAAATAGAAACAATATTTTGACATATTTTTTGTAAGAAATTAAGTTAATTTTAAGGAATAGGAAAATCCAAATTAGGATTTCTTATACTTGGTCAAAATAAGATTATTTGTTTGAATTTTAGGGTTAGGAAGAAAATTTGTCAAAGTAATTTAGTCTTGATCTTTACCTTAATGAAATATGCACACTTCATACACTTACACGCTTAGGGTTCAAGAACAAAGATTCTTATGCCTTATATATAAAAAAAAAAGAAAAAAGAAAAAAATATATCTATGAAAAATGAACAAGTCTAATTAATGATTAGCTAGGTGCTTTGGCCTAAGCAAGCCTTAGTATTTATGCGAAAGATGATTAGATAAGTTTAAGAAAAAATTTCCTTTGATTAAGCTGGGTATTTGTGCCTAATAAAGCATAAGTATTCACGCCTAAAAGTGGTTCATATAATAAAATCCTTAGTTTTGTGGCCTTGTTTGCTCGAGTCCTTAAGTCCTTGGGGTGTTTTCTCACCCGATGCCCTAAGACCGTTTGGTTTGGGAGTCATCAATTAAAGGCTCGTTACATGGGCAGATTAGAAAGCCTAATAGAACTAAGGAATAATACCACAAAAAAAAGTATATATATATAAATAAATAAGGCATAAGAGTTAGAGTTAATGAACCCTTCGTCAAAATTTTCACAATCACAAGGTGCATATGACTTAGGGTAAAGTAATAGACTAGATGAGAAGTACAATTTGACTCCTTACTTTGATTGATAACAAATTTTTGAATAGAGACTAAGTTTAGGAATGAAAAATTTAGTTTTCCTATAACTTATAGATTGCTTAAATCTTACAATTATATTTCAAATATTCTTCTCTTTCAAAATGCTTTTCGAAAATACTAACTCTTTGTTCTCTTTCTTTATGGATTTTGTGGGTGCAATCTGCTGAAAACCCTCACGAGACAAAACTCGTCCTCCAGGGGAAACCTAGATGTTTAATGGCTTGTTGCACATGCTCAGTGCAATCGCGTGACCTGCGAAAGTGGTCTAATAATCCTTAGTATAGTTTAATTGTTTTGCTCGAGGACGAGCAAAAGATAGGTATGGGGGTGTGATTGGTCGCTAATGTTGCACATTTAGTATCATATTTCCATACTTATTATAAAATAAAATCTGCATTGTCCTAATTAAATGTTAATTTATTTGCAGGCCCATTCCTTAAGGAGATGAAGAGAAATGAGCCCAAAAGCCCACCAAAATTCTGAATTAAATTAGAATTAATTCGAGCTCAGTGAATCAGGGCAAAATCAAGAGGTTGAAAATCGGTTGAGAAGAATCCTCTCAGAATCGATCGATTAAAGCCAAGAATCAAAGGCCATTTCGTCACAATCCTGGACTCAAACGAGAAAATCAACTGAAGATAAAAGCAGAAGGAAAAACCAGGGAGACCCACCAACAGGGTGTGACCACACCCTGGCCGCAGAAACGCAGCCAAAGCCGCGTTTCTGCGGCTTGGTTAAGGAGTTAGGGGGAGCGTTTGCTCCCCCACTCTTCCCGGGATCCTGTAGGTTGGGTTTTTGCCTATAAAAAGCCAGTATTTGCACTGAAAATGGGACGACCATGCAGAGATAGGATTTAACCTAGTTTTCATTCTTTGTAGTTTAGGTTTTTCTTTTCTTTTTATGTAATTTGTATGTAAGCTTAGGTTAGATGAAGATTCATGTAAGTAAGAGAGAGAGGCTTATGTTGAGAGTGACACTGATGTACCCTTCTCCTTTCTTTCATTGTTTCTGCAAGCAATAAAGGTAAACATTTGTTTATGTTCGTATTTTCTTTTGTTTTCTTCTTCCTCTTTCTACTTTACTTCTTTTGTTTTTGATGAGCTTGCAAGTGAATCCAGAAGTATAAGTATACAAAAGCCTTTGTGAGTGCCAACGATACTTCATGAGGACGTTCTCCTCCTCAAGATCCGTATCACTTCATTCTTGCAAGGCTTGATGATATAATGCGAATAGGGACTGAGCTCGATCTTATGACCTATGCGTTGAACGCCTCCAAAGTAAGGTAGAACATGCAAGGGTTCCAGGTAAGTTATCAACCAAACTAGGTGAGTACTTCTTTCATCTTCTTTCTTTTCTTTTATTTCTGTAAATTAAATCACCAACACCATATCTTCCAAATCACTTCTTTCCCAACTCATTTGTACATAGTCGATTTCTTTCCCATTTCTTTGTAAATAGTCATTCTCCATTCTTTTCCACTTTCTCATTCTACCATTTTCTCTCTAACCTTAACATAACTCTTTTTTCATTTTCATTTCTTTAAAACAAAGAAGAACTTTCATTTTTCTTCATAAAGATTTCAATACAAACCCTAAAAAGCTTCTATCGCTAACCCTCCTTGTGGATCACGACCCGCATAGCCACTTGCTATAGCGGTAAGAATTGAGCACTTGCACATCTTTATTCTTAGATCTAAAGTTTTTTATTTTTTGTGCAGGTTAAAGCTTCAATCAATATATAGGAAAAATTTTTAGAAATGACATGTGCGCAAAAACTTGTGTGTAGGAATTTTGAGCTTCAAACCTATTCACTATTCTTTAACAAAATTATAAAACTAAAAACAAATCTAATGAAGTCTCTTGAGCCAAAATGAAGTCTTGAGCCATGCAATGCCATGCTAGAGCCTTCTCTTCTATGGACATTCTCTCTTGTGTCATATGCCTTGTTTGCTCCATGAACCTTGCAATAGCTAAACAATGGCCTTCAAAAATGGTACTAACCTGAAACTTATCTTAAACAAACTTATTAGTACCATATAGCTTTTATGTATTTAGTTATCATCAAAACTTTAAACAAATGGAGAGTGTAACCTTTTGGGCCAACAATCTCCCCCTTTTTGATGATGACAAAACAAATAGGCTATATCAAAAAGATATAAAGAGAGAGGTAAAACTCCCCCTCAAATTATGCTATATTAAACAAGTAAAAGCAATTCACAAACCATAATTTGAATTTTTAAATAGCAAGCAAAAACATGAGAATAATAAAAAAAAACACTTGCAAAACCATATACACTTGCAAACCAAAACCAAAACCAAATAAACTCATGTTTTATTTTAGAACTCATATACAAGAACACAAGAATTCATTTTCTCCCCCTTTTTGTCATACATCAAAAAGGGATAAAGAAACAAGGAAAATATTTTTATTCAATAACACAAACATTAAGTTCACCACATATAAAGGAAAATCTATTAAAATCAAGTGGTTTAGTGAAAATATCGGCAAGTTGCAAATCCGAAGAAACATAATCAATCTCTATATCACCTTTTTCAAAATGATCTCCAAGAAAGTGATATCTAATCTCAATGTGCTTAGTCTTACTATGTTAATTTGCATTCTTAGTCATATGAATAGTACTAATATTCTCACAAAATATTTTGATATCGTCATAATGCAAATCATAATCAAGGAGAGTATGTTTCATCCAAAGGACTTGTGCACAAAAAGCCCCCGCCGCAACATACTCCGCCTCGGCGGTTGAGAGGGCTACCGAATTTTGTTTCTTAAAGGACCATGAAACAAGACAATTACCAAGAAATTGACATGTCCCACTAGTACTCTTTCTATCCACTCTATAACCCGCATAGTTGGCATCCAAATAACTCGTCATTGAAAAATCTCTGGTTTTCGGATACCAAAGACCCATTCCAATAGTGCCCTTAATATAACGAATGATGCGTTTTACCGCAATAAGATGAGACTCTTTAGGACACGATTGGAATCTAGCACAAAGACACACACTAAACATGATATCCGGCCTACTTGCCGTTAAATACAACAAACTACCAATCATGCTTCTATATAACTTAATATCAACACATTTACCTTGGTTATCCTTATCAAGCTTGGTTGTAGTTGCCATGGGAGTGTTGCAAACTTTCGAACCTTCAAGTCCAAATTTCTTTATGAGTTCCTTTACATACTTGGCTTGACATATGAATATCCCATCCCGCATTTGCTTTATTTGGAGTCCAAGAAAGAAGTTTAATTCACCCATTGAAGACATTTCGAATTCACGTTGCATACACTTTTCAAATTCATTGCACAAAAGCTCATTAGTAGAACCAAAAATTATATCATCAACGTAAATTTGCACTATAAGAATGTCATTATCAACATGCTTAGTAAATAATGTTGTGTCTACTTTGCCTTTAACAAAATCATTTGAAAGAAGAAAATTAGAAAGCCTTTCATACCAAGCTCTAGGAGCTTGCTTTAATCCATACAAAGCTTTATCAAGTTTAAAAACAAAATTAGGATGAACATGATCAACAAAGCGGAGGTTGTTCAACATAAACTTTTTCATTTATAAAACCATTAAAAAATGCACTTTTTATATCCATTTGAAAATTTTTAAAATTTTTAAAAGATGCAAAAGCTAGGGTCATCCGTATGGCTTCAAGCCGTGCTACGGGTGCAAAGGTCTCCTCAAAGGGCCGTTTGTTTCGCGTAAAGTCCGTAATTCGTAAATGAGTTACAACCAAATTACAACTACGGCGTTTGTTTAGACCGTAATTCGTAAAACACTTACACAACCCAATTACCACTCACTTGTAACCCAATTACCACTCACTTACAGCCCAGTTACAGTTAATTTTGTGGTCATGCAAATTTGTATTATTTTTTTATGTTAATATTAATTTTTTTAATATTTAGCATTTTTAATATTTATTTGAAATATGAAAACTTTTAAATCACCAAATAGTTAATTTTGTGGTCAACTTTTTCACTTACGACTTACACATTACGACAACCAAACACCGTAAAATACAATACACTTTTCCACTTACAATTTATATTACTAATCAAACACCATAAAGCTTACATGAATGTAACACATTTACGACTGTAAAAGACTTTACCAATTACGACTTACGAATTACGGCCAGTTACGACAACCAAACAGGCCCAAAGTCAATTCCTTCAACTTGAGTGTAACCTTGGGTCATTAACCTAGCTTTATTCCTAATAATATTTCCTGACTCATCCATCTTATTCCTAAAAATCTACTTAGTACCAATTATTGGTCTATCGTGGGGTCTAGAAACAAGGTGCCAAACTTGGTTGCGCTCAAATTGATTGAGTTCTTCTTGCATAGCTAGCAACCAATATGAGTCACCCTCGGCTTCGAGGATGTTTTTGGGTTCAAAATGAGAAATGAATGCAAAGTTACCATACAAGTCATGGAGTTTGGAGCGAGCTGTTACCCCTTTAGATACATCACCTATGATGAGATCCTTGGGATGATTTGTAGCGAATCTCTAATCTTTCGGAAGTGGTTGAGATTGTTCCACTTCTTCCTTTTGAACTTCACCAATAGGTTCTTACTTTTCTTCTTGAATGGGTGAGTCCTTCAAGGAAATTTTCTCCATGTCCTCGCCTAGTGAGTCAAACTCTACAACATTCTCAACAACAACATTAGATTCTTTAAATTTAACATGCATGGATTCTTCAATAGTAAGAGAAGATTTATTGAATACTCTATAAGCTTTGCTAGTAGTAGAATATCCAACAAATATTACTTCATAAGCCTTAGCATCAAATTTACCCAAGTTATTTAGTATTTAGAACAAAACACTTGCATCCAAAAACTTTGAAATATGAAACATTTGGTTTCCTTAAATGATAAATTTCAAAAGATGTCTTGAAAGTATTTTACACAAATAAATACGGTTTGATATGTAGCATGCGGTGTTTACGGCCTCGGCCCATAGATATTGAGGGAGGTCATATTCACTTATCATAGTCCTAGCCATCTTTTGAAGGGTTCTATTCTTTCTTTCTACAACTCCATTTTGTTGTGGAGTTTTAGGACATGACATTTCATGCTTGATTCCCTTTTCATCACAATAAGTCATGAAGAGTTGGTTAACAAACTCACCACCTCTATCACTTCTTATTTTCAAAATCGAAAAACCTTTTTCTTTTTTAACCCTTTTTCGAAAAATCTTAAAATGCGAAAAAGTTTGATCTTTGTGTTCCAAAAAGAAAACCCAAGTGAAACGGAAAAAATCATCAACTAAAACAAAAGCATATCTACTACCATTTAAGCTTTTAGTTTTAGTTGGTCCAAAAAGATCCATATGAATTAATTCTAATGGCCTAGTTGACATGATATCCTTGATTGGTTTGAAAGAAGACTTGGTTTGTTTCCCAATTGACATGCACCACAAATGCGGTCTTTTTCAAACTTCAAGTAAGGAATACCCTTCACCAATTCCTTAGAATTAATCCTAGCAAGATGATCAAAAGATGCATGTCCTAATCTTCTATGCCAAAGCTAAGAAGTCTCATCAAAAGCATTCAAGCATTTAGTAGAACAATCCAAATTAAGCATGTCAATGATATAGACATTATTATCACGAAAACCGGTGAGAATACAATCATTGGTTTTACAATCAAAAATTTTACAAGAAGAGTCATCAAAAATAACTTTAAGACCACGATCACAAAGTTGACTTATACTAAGCAAGTTATATTTAAGTCCATCAACAAGAACAATATTTTCTACAATAGGAGATGCACCAATTTGAATGTTACCTATACTAATGATTATGCCCTTGGAGTCATCTCCGAAGGTGACGGTGCCACCTTCAACGTACCTTGATAGGGTTGTAAAGTTGTTGATATCCCATGTCATATGTCTTGAACAACCACTATTAAGGTATCACCGATCCTTACGTCTTGGAGCCTTGGTGTGTACCTACATCAAATAATTTAGGATTTGATTTTGGTACCCATATTTTCTTGGGTCTTAAAGGGTTAGCGTCATGAACCCACACAAGATTATTAGATCTATTTATTTGATCATAGCAAAATTTAGCTAAGTGGCCATTTCGACCACAATAAGTACATCTATAAAGTCTTTCATATTTAAATGCATAATGAGTGTGTGGCTTACTAGCATGTGACTTGTGTGCATGAGTAGTTTTAACATGTGAAGTGTTGACATGGTGAGCATTTTTAGCATGGGTTGTTTTATCATTCTTAACATGTGGAGTGTGCTTCTTTGAAAACATTTCCTCTAATTTCTTAGTATTAAAGGCATAATCTTTTAAAACATTTTCAAAATCAACAATTCTAGTTTTTACAAAGAAAATTCATTTTTATCAACTTTTGGAAATTTAGCTTTACAAGCAACTTTATAAGCATCAAATTCTCTTTTAGTTGAAATAAGATTAGAAGAAATTTCTTCCTTTTCTTTTGAAACAATTGCAAGTTGGTTTTTAAGAAACTCAATTTCCTTTTTCAATTTAGAACATTCTACCTTTTTATCATCAAAGCTTTCAGAAAGTTCAACAAAAGCATGTTCTAGCATTTCTCTACTTATTTCATTTTCTTCATCAAGAGGTTGAGTGGTTACCTTGGGTGTGTTTACCATGAAACACATATTTGCCGTGTCCACCTCATCTTCGGACTCGCTTTCCGAATCCCAAGCGGCTTTGTATGCTTTCTTTTCAACTGGCCTCTTTTGCTTCAAGGAGGAAGTCACCTTTTTCTTGAAATCCGGGCAATCGGCCATAATGTGTCCGCGTTTCGGCAATTGTAGCATATGATTCTTCTCTCCTCCTTCCCTTCCAATTTCTTCTAAAGTTGAGTTTATTCTTGCGGTACATCCTCTTCACATTTCTTACTAGAAGAGATAGCTCCTCATCATCTTCTTCATCTTCTTCATCGTTGTCAATAGTGGAAGAAGACTTGAAGGCTATGGACTTCCTCTTTTGAGGAACCGCTTCTTCTCTTGCTTTCTTCTCCATCTCATGAGTCTTAAGGTTTCCAATAAGACTTATGAGATCCATCTCATCTTTATCATTCAACTCTTTTAAGGTGGTAGCCTTGATCTCCCATGATGAAGGAAGAGCTCGAATCACTTTGCGCACTTTTTGGTCATTACTTATATCATCACCTAGAGAAGAAAGAACATTGGTAATCTTAGTAAACTTGGTAATCATAGAATCAATAGACTCATCTTCAAGCATTTTAAAACTTTCATATTGGGACCTCAAGAGATCTATTTTGGCTCTCTTGACTTGTGATGTCCCTTCGTGAGTGACGAACAAATGTTACCAAATCTCATAGGCGGATTGGCAATGTATAACCCGTGTAAGATCATCCTCATTCAAGGTGGTGAGAAGGAAATTTTGAGCCTTAGAATTAGCCTCATATTCTTTGTAGGTAAAGTCGGACCAAGTGCTCTCCTCACTATCGGGTCTAATATAGGGCTTGGTCAAGGATTTAGCAACTAAGCTACCTAAAGATTGTAGAAAAATAGTTATCCTAACCTTCCAAATGGGGAAATTGAGTCCATCAAATTTAGGAGGGGTCTTAATGTTGTCGGCCATTTTTACTAGTATTTGAATGAAAGAATGCAAATAGTGATTAGCAAATTTTAGGATCTCTCTAACGATGTGAAGCCAAAAACTAGAGTCCTAACTCTGATACCAATTGAAATCACCTAGAGGGGGGTGAATAGGTGATAATGCTAATCAATGCACAAATTAAAAATTGTGATGCAACGATCACCCAAAACAAGACTAGAAGCCGAATACCCAGTGAGGGCTCTGAACTCCTTCCTCGTGATTCCTCTAGATAAGAGTTTGAGGTGCGTATTGCAATCTTGTTGTATGAGTATTGATCGACAATATAGCAATGAATATGAAACAAGTGTATATAGCAATGAATATGTAGAGCAAGTACAAAGTTGCAATGAATATAAAGAGCAAGGAATTAAAGCAAGTAAACCAAATACAAACACCGAGAATTTTTCCGAGGTTCGAGCACCCAGCTCTACGTCCCCGCCTTCACCGAGAAGGATTTCTAACCACTATAACTTCACAAAGAGTTACAATCACACCAGAGTACCCAACTCCACAATCTCAAGTACAAGTATTCTCTTGGTGATCAAAAGACCACAAATTCTCTTTTGAAAAATCCTTTTCCCTTACAAAAACCCTTTAGAACAATGAGTAGGATTGAAGCTCTAGTATTGTAAGTGGAAAAAGAAAAAGAATTTGAGAGAGTTTTGAAACAAAAACTTCAGAAATGAGAGAGATTTTTCAGCACAAAAACCAAGAACAAAACTCTTTTGATAGCCTTTAAACTTTGAATATTTTTGCAAATGATTGTTGTGTGTACCATAACCCTAATCACCTCTATTTATAGAATAGAGCTAGGGATTAAAGGGTAAACTAACAAAATGATAATTAGGAAGTAATTGACCCAGAAAACAGCCCCTAAACTCATTTAGAGACAAAAAGGACAAAATAAAACGTGTTTAAAAATGTAGCCGTTATAGCAGAAAACACAGCCTCGGTCGACCGGCCGGTCGACCGGATTTCAAAATAATAGAGCCGTTGCAGCCCACGGTCGACCGCCCGGTTGACCGCAACAAACAGAGAGTCACTGTCTTTCAGTCGGCCGAGGGTCGGTCGACCGAAATAGGGTCCGGTCGACCGGGAAACGTGCACACATGCACGCACCCAACTGTCAGAATCCCTGTCGACCGGTCGGTCGACCTGACATAGAGTCGGTCGACCGGCTCAGGTCAAAAACTGAAATTTGAAAAGGATTTTGAGGAGATTTTGATGGTTTACAAAATAGTTTTGATCAGAACTATGTATAATACACAAAATTGAGTTTATAAGCAAAAGACAATATTTAAAAATATTTTGTATATATATATAGGAGAAATTTTTAGAAATGACATGTGGTAAAAACTTGTGTGTAGGAATTTTGAGCTTCAAACCTATTCACTATTCTTTAACAAAACTATAAAACTAAAAACAAATCTAATGAAGTCTCTTGAGCCAAAATAAAGTGTTGAGCCATGCAATGCCATGCTAGAGCCTTCTCTTCTATGGACATTCCCTCTTGTGTCATATGCCTTATTTGCTCCATGAACCTTGCAATAGCTAAGTAATGGCCTTCAAAAATGGTACTAACCTGAAACTTATCTTGAACAAACTTATTAGTACCATATAGTTTCTATGTGTTTTGTTATCATCAAAACTTTAAACAAATGGAGAGTGTAACCTTTTGGGCCAACAGAATCAAACCGTGTTACCTCTAAAACTTGACTTTAAATCATTTGTTGAAGCTAAATACCTACTAAGATTTTGATCATAAATCTGAGACTAATTAAACACAAGATCATTAGTACTATAACTACATGAGTTAATCATCATCAAAACTAGAGTGATGGGCCTTTGGGCCAACAATCTCTCCCTTTTTGATGATGACAAAACTCATGGAGTTTTATATGTATGGATTAAAGTTAAGCTTCATAGAAGCTCCCCCTTAACTCATGCATAACAATAAAATTAATAAGATATGGCAATGAAGTACATGAAACTAAACAAACATATATGCATCAATAAGGTGAGAGACAAAACATAAATCCAAAATACTTTCTCCCTCTTTTTGTTTAAACTCTCAAAATCATTTCCTAATTTTACAAAACAAAAGATGCATAAACACAATGCATAAACATGCATAAACTCAATATATGCAAAAACTCAAATATGCATATATAAACTCAAAATCTTTCTCTCCCTTTTTGTCAATCATCAACAAAGGGGTTAAAGTAAACACAAAACAATATTCTTCCCCTTTTTGTCAAAACAAAAATCAATAAAGGGGTGAAATCAAATCAACCATTAAAGAGATATATGTGATATACATTCATGAAGAGAAAGACGCTAAGTTAACTTTCCTATATATATGTTGTTGGCCCAAAGGCCTTCCACTCTAGTTTCGATGATGATTAACTCATGTAGTTATGTGTACTAATAATCTTGTGATTTTAGTTTCAGATCTTTATTCAAGATATTAGTAGGTGATTAGCTTCAACAAGATGGTTTGGAAGCTTTCGCATGGTGATTCCAGAGCCTGAGCATCAAGATCTTACGTAGCACTCGTTGGAGTCTAGCTCGGTGGATCACGGAGTTTTGGATCGAGTCGGCTTGGAGACGGCGCTCTACAAGAAGACCTCGGCACCTAGTTTAGTTTTGTGTTTAGATCCATTTGTAAAGATTAGAATAGTATGATATGCTCAAGTTCACAATACACACACGTTTTATGTTTTGATTTTGGTTTTCGGTTTGATTGGTTTAACCGATCTTGATTTTCATGAATAGATAAGTATCAAAACAAGTTTACATGTGTTTATGTATATTAGACATGTTCTATATGCATGTATGCTTCATATCCTAGACAAACTTAATTTGATATACCAATTCATGTGTTTTAGGTTTTGTGTTTTAACAAAACATATTTTTGGAAATAAAGTCAAAAACTATGATATGTATATGTTTCCTGTATGTTGGATTTCTATCCATATGCAACATGCCTAAATGTGTTTAAATATCATATTTTTGTATTTGGATGAGTTTTGAAAAAATCAGATTTCCTATTGAAAAATCCAAGTTTGGAAAAATACAGTTTTTGATTTTTGGTAATTTTTTCATAACACAAAAATGGTTCAAAATGTTTGATATTTTGTTAAAATTTTTATCACATATTTGTATATCAATGTAAAATGATAAAACTATTTTTGTGTATTTTTAGAAGATTTATGGGAATTTTTAGAATTAAAAATAACAAGTTTTTCTGACCTAGAACCCAGCCTGCCAGGCTCTGGCGGTCGACCGGACCGGTCGACCGACATGCACAAAACGTGCACGCTGGCCTGCCCATTTAGCTGGTCGACCGAGCGGTCGACCGACTGAAAGCAACCCACTCTCGGGTTGCTCCGGTCGACCGGGCGGTCGACCGGCCAGAGAGCATTTGCTCTCTGGTTCAGGGCCCGGTCGACCGGGCGGTCGACCAGTAGCAGCTAACGGTGAAAAATCGACCGTTGGCCGGTCGACTGGAAGGTCAAATCTGGCCTTAATTGCTGCTAACAGCTAGTTTTGAAAAGGGGCCATACATACCCCATTGGAAAGAGGTTTTCCTTAAGAACTTTTGGGCTAAAATTTCTGAGCTTTCTCTAGTGTTTATACAAGTTTGAAAAGAGTTTCTTTGTACCAAAAAGATCAATATTTACTGTTTTTAAAAGTGTTTCATTATTTCAAAGAAAAATAGTCTTTTGGGAATTTGTTTTGGTCTAATCATTCTATATCTTTGTGGAGATTTCCCAAGTGATTTTTCTTTGTTTTAAACACTTTGTTTTCCACACTTGAGCTTCATTCTATCCTATCTATAGGGTCTTTGTGTTTGTGGAAAAAAGAGATTGGTTTGTGATCTTTTGATCATCAAGTTGTAAAACCTATTTTTGCTTGGCTTTGTGCCTTTCCCTCATAGTGTTGAGGAGGTTGTGCAAGTGGGTTGCATCCCTATAGTTGTGAGGTGATCCTTGTGTAGCTTTGTACTTATCCCTCAAGTTGTGAGGTGATTGTTTTGGTGGGCTTGGTGCTTTGCCTCTAGTGAGAGGTTGTGGTTGTAAAGAGAGGAGTTGGGTACTCCTAGTTATTGTATTGCCCCAAATCCTCGGTGGAGGTTCCCTGTGTGGGAGTCCTTTGTGGACAAGCTAGTGGATTCAAAATCCTTCTGGGTGAAGGCGGGGATGTAGAGCTGGGTGCTCGAACCTCGAAACAAATTTTGTTGTTTGCGCTTGATCCATTGACTCGTACTCTCTCTCTCTCTCTCTCTTTGTATTGTGCCTTGCATTATTTCATATTGATCATTCATATTTATATGCTTGGCTTGGTTGTGTGTGCATCACTTATTGGTTGCATTAAGTGTAATTGCAATTAGTTTTTTAAATTCCGCATTTAGTTCATTAGATTAGCATTATCACCTACTCACCCCCCTCTAGGTGATTTCAATTGGTATCAAAGCCTACGCTCCTGATATTTAGGTTTAACCACCTAGGAGTGAGATCTTGGTTTGCTAATCTTCATTTGCATTTGCATACATATAGTTTGCACTCATGGATAGCCCTCCTATGTTTGATATTTCAAGACTTGATATTTGGAAGGCCAAGATGAGTTGTCATTTGAAAACCCTAGGACATAAAGTTTATCATGCCACCACTAAAGAATCCTGCCCCAATGCTAGCAAGCATAGAAAGGCCAATGCACTAGCCCTTAAGATACTTAGAGCATCTCTTGATAAAGATCTTTTATATGTGTTTCTCACTATGATTCGGCTTTTGCAGTTTGGAGCATTTTGACTTCTCCCGAGCTATCAAAGATTATCGATAAGATGAGGAGATCTAGGAGAGACAAGTCCGACGAGCGTTGCCTCATGGTCCAAGGGAATGACTCCCTTGAGGTACAATCAGAATCTCAACTAGATGATAGCTCTAATTCCTATTGCTATGGGTGTTTAGAAGTACAAACCTTAAATGTAGAACTTGCTACAAAGGTTGAATTTTTTTTGGAAAAACACGACCTTCTGAAAAAAAAAATTTTGAACTAAAAGAAGAATATAAGGATTTGTGTTCAAGTTTTGAATTGATTTTACAAGAGAAGGAAGAGATTACTAGTGAACGTGACTCACTTAAATCTCAACTAGACCTTGCCCTAAAGGAAATGAATTTTTGAAAAGTAAAAATGATTGTGATGATGTTTTGAAAAACAATGAAGTTTTATCTTCAAAATTAGATTTTATTTTAAAAGATAATCATTCTTTGAAAAATGAAATTGATTTCATTACAAAAGAATTAGATTTAGTTTTAAAGAAAAATGAATCTTTAAAAATTGATATAGACTCACATGTTTTCCATGCTAGTGTAGCTTCACCAAGCACATCTATTGCATGCTCCACTTTATCTTCTAGTATTGAAAATGATGTAAATATTTTGAAGAAAAGTGTTGATTGTTTGGGCTCCACTTTGAGCCAATGTGCTTTGACTCATACACGCTTGGAATCCTTGGTTCGAAAGAAACAAGTTCCATCTTTGCATGCACACCCTCCACGGCATACACATGCTCCTCACGTACACACCCATCACACTTTGTATGCTCATGTGTACACATGTACACATTGTGGACGAAAGGGCCACCTTGCTAAATTTTGTTATGATCGTATACATGATGTTAATTTAGCAACTAATTTTGTTTGGGTTAGGAAAGGTTCTAACCCCTATGGACCCAAAAGGAAATGGGTACCAAAGACCACCCCGATTGTATCTGATGTAGGTGTGGGCTCTATTGGCCCAAAGGCCTTTCACTCTAGTTTTGATGATGATTAACTCATGTAGTTATGTGTACTAATTATCTTGTGATTTTAGTTTCAGATTATTAATCAAGATATTAGTTGGTGTTTAGCTTCAACAAGATGAATTGGAAGCTTGCACATGTTGATTCAAGAGCCCGCGCATCAAAGATCATACATTGCACTTGCTCGGTGAATCAAGAGTTTTTGGATTGAGCCGACTTGGAGATTGCACTCTAGCTTGGAGATTGCGCTCTACAAGAAGACTTAGGTATCCATAGTTTTAGTTTAGGTTTAGATCCTAATTGTAAAGATTAGAATAGTATGATAAGCTCAAGTTCACAACACACACCTTTCATGTTTTGATTTTCGGTTTTAGGTTTAACCGATCTTGGTTTTCATGAATAGATTTTTTTTTATCAAAACAAATTTACATGGTTTATGTATATTAGATTTGTTCTATATACATGCATGCTTCAATTGTTTAGACAAACTTTGTTTGATAATCTATTCCATGTGTTTTATGTTTTGGTATTTACAACAAAACATATTTTTGGACTTAATGACAAAAATCATGATATATATATTTGTTTCATGTATATTGGATTTCTATCCATATGCATCATGCTTCAAAGTGTTTAATTATCATGTTTTTGTATCTGGAAGTGTTTTGGACAAAACGTATTTTCTATTCAAAATTCAAGTTTTAGAAAATACAGTTTTTAGTTTTTGGCAAAATTTCTATAACACAAAAATAGTCCTTATTGATTGATATTTGAGCTAAACTTTTTACCACATGTTTATATATCAATGCAAAATGATAAAACTATTTTTGTGGATTTTTAGAGATTTAATGAGAATTTTTAGGATTAAAAATTCTAGGTTTTTGCTGCCAGAACAGTGTCTGCCAGGTTAGATCGGTCGACCGGAACGGTCGACCGCACCATGTAGCCGGTCGACCGTATGGGTCGACCGACGTGCACAGAAACGTGCACGCTGGCTACACTTGTAGCCGGTCGACCGTGCCGGTCGACCGACTGAGAGCAGTTGCTCTCTGTTTGTTTGGGTCGACCGGGGCGGTCGACCGTTAGCTGGCAACGATCAAAATTTGACCGTTGCGCGGTCGACCGGCCGGTCGACCGGCAGGGCAATTCTGGCTAAATTTCTGTCAACGGCTATTTTCTGATACTTGCCTATAAATACCCCATTTGAGAGAGGTTTTCTCCAAGATTTTTTTGTGTGAATTTTTGCTGATTCTCTGGTGTTTTCAAAGCAATCAAAAGAAGTTTATGAGCTTGAATTGAACAATCCATTTGGTGTTTTCATTAGGGTTTGGAAAATCAAAGAAAGGGTTTTGTGAAAGAATTTTGATTGAACTATTCTATCTTGATTTCTTGATTTTTCCCAAGGATTTTCTTTGTGATTTCTGATTTCCATTCCTTTGGTTTTCTCCACACTTGAGCAAAAATCTACTATCTATATCTATAGGTTATTTGTGTGGAAGAAGAAGTTGTTTGTGGTTGTTGTTGTGACCACCAAGTTGTAACCCAATCTTTTCTTAGCTTTGTGCTTTGGGTTGTATCCCTCTAGTTGAGAGGTGATCCTTGTATTGGTTGGTGATTGGGAGTTTGTTGTATTGGTTTGAAAATTTGCCTCAAGGAGGAGGTTGTGATTGTTGGAGTTTGCCTCAAGGAGGAGGTTGTGTTGGTTGGCTTGGATTTGTGCCTCAGGGAGGAGGTTGTAAAGAGAGGAGTTGGGTACTCCTTGTAAAGGGTCCTAGGTGGACGAGCTAGTGAAAATCCTTCGTGTGTCGAAGGCGGGGATGTAGAGCTGGGTGCTCGAACCTCGATAACATATCTTTGTGTTTGCGCTTGATCCATTGGCTCTCTCTCTACTCTCTCTTTACTTTGTGCCTTGCATTTATTTACATTGCTCATTCATATTTGCTTGGCTTGGTTGTGTGCATCACTTGTTGATAGCACTTGAGTGTAAATTTGCATTAAGTTTTTAAATTCCGCATTTAGTTCATAGATTAGCATTGTCACCTATTCACCCCCCCTCTAGGTGACTTTTCAATTGGTATCAGAGCTAGTGCTCCTGATATTTAGGTTTAACCACCTAGGAGTGATCTTGGTTTGCTAATCTTTATTTGCATTTTCATTTGCACACATTTAGTTTGCACTTATGGCTAGCCCTCCTATGTTTGATCATTTTAGACTTGATGCTTGGAAGGCTAATATGACTAAACATTTAAAAGACCTAGGACATCTAGTTTATCAAGCCATTAACATAGAATCCCTCCCAAATAGTAGCAAGCATAAGAAGGCCAATGCATTAGCACTTAGAGCACTTAGAGCATCTCTAAATGAATTTCTTTTACCCGTTTTTGATCACTATGATTCGGCTTTTGCAGTTTGGAGCATCTTGACGTCTCCCGAGCTTCCAAGGATAATTAACAAGATGAGGAGATCTAAGAGAAAAAAGTCCGAAGAGCAATGCCTCATGGTCCAAGGGAAGAACTCCCTTGAGGTACAATCAGATTCTCATATTGATGATAGCTCTAGTTCCTATTGCCATGGTTGTTTTGAAGTTCAAACTTTGAATATGGAACTTGTTCAAAAGCTTTAGAATTTGTTAGAAGAACATGATTTGTTGAAAGATGATAATCTTGTTTTGAAAAATGAATTAAAGGATTTATGCTCTAATTTTGAATTGATGTTGCAAGAGAAGGAAGAGATTGCAAGTGAATGTGACTCACTTAAATCTCAACTCGAACTTGCTTTAAAGGAAAATGAATTTTTGAAAAACAAAAATGATTGTGATGATGTTGTAAAGCACAATGAGATTTTATCTTCAAAATTAGATCTTGTTTTTAAAGAAAATGTTACCTTGAAAAATGAAATTGATTTCATAACAAAAGAATTGGATTTGGTTTTGAATAAAAATAAATCTTTACAAAATGAGATTGATATTCATGTTTGTCATGCTAGTGTAGCTTCTACTTCTTGCACTCCTATAGCATGCTCCACTTTGTCTTCTAGCATTGAAAATGATATAAATTTGTTAAAGAAAAGTGTTGATTGTTTGGGCTCCACTTTGAGCCATTGTGCCATGAATCACTCACGTTTGGAATCCTTGGTTCGCAAGAAACAAGTTCCAACCTTGCATGCACACCCATCACGGCATACACATGCTTTTCATGATCATCACCATCATATGTATGCTCACGTGTACACATGTACACATTGTGGTCGAAAAGGCCACCTTGCTAGATTTTGTTATGATCGCATTTATCATGAAAATTTAGCAACTAATTTTGTTTGGGTTAGAAAAGATATTAACCCCCGTGGACCCACAAGAAAATGGGTACCAAGATCCACCTCTTTGATGTTTGATGTAGGTGGAGGCTCTCGCATTACGTGAGAGATTTGGTGCCTTGAGGTGGATGCGTTCTAAGCCTAAAAGAAAATCATTTGGATGCTTCACACTCAAGGAATTAGGTGGAGAGGACCACCATGTTTTGGAGAACTAGAGGTGCAACTTCATTGGTTTTGGTATCATCTCTAACTCCTATTTTTTTTATTTGCATACTTTCCATGTTCATCTTTTATAGCATGTCATGTTTTGTTGTTCATTATGCTTGTGCCTTGTTCATTAGATTAATGTTATACATGTTTAGTTCCTTGAGCACCCATGTTTCATATGGATCTATATTTAGTGTTCTCACTTTGTTTATACTAACATGTATGCCTTAGATCTATTGCACATGCATATGCATAATGATCATTTGGATGTTTACGATTCTATGATTTTTGTTTTAATAATTCATGTGTTGTTTAGTATGTTTATTGCCATGATTAGTAGAACATGTGGATTTGAATTATGATCAATTTTTGTCTATCATGACATTATTATGACTTGTTTTATGATTCGTGATTTGAATATATGTTTAGAAGTTAGTTTTCATTAAAACTAGGATTCATACTTGTACATAGAATGGGCTACAAGTAAACCTTTGTAATATTTGTGCTTGAATGCCTATTTGTATCCATTAGATGTGCTAGTATAGTCTAGTTTTGATGATTCGTACATTCTAACTTGTATTCCCCATTTTGGAAATGTTTTATGATATTGAGTTTTAACTTCATGTATATGTCTATCTTGTCTTAACTATTGATTATACATATACATCCTTGAGCCACGTGCCTTCATGCATATACCTTTGTGGACTCCTTTTGTTTGGGATATGTATGTATACTTTAGTTTGTACATGACATACATATGCCTTGAAGGTTAAATCGTTTTGATGGGTTTCATGTTTTTGGAAATTTCTTTTGGTAAAAGTAATTTAATTTATCATGTGTAAATGTTTTAAAGGAATTTCAATATTGAGCTTGATTGTCCATTTTCATGATAAGTGTGTTTCACATATATCCTATACACTCACCTTATTAGTTTTCTCATGACCTTGTTTTCATGAGTATTAGATGGGCTTTATGGATTTTGAGTGTTGATGATCATGTGATTTACATGTCCTTCATGAAATATATTTTGATTTATTGAAGAATTTCGTATTAGTTGATTCATATAACTAATTGTGATATTCTTCATGAGGTAGAGATTTTCAACAAACTATATTTCCAAATCTATTTTTGAAAACTCCTACCATCAAAGGGTGGTTGGATGGGAGATCATGTTCATGTATGCTTTATAATGAAAATCATTTTAAACTTGCACATGATTGGGTGGTAGTGAATATGAGATATACACTTGATCTTATTGTTGTTTCAATTGGTATCATTGAATTCTTTCAATTGGTATCAAATCTTGACATCCTTTTGTATACTCATATATGTTTTGTTTTATATATATGTATGCATACACTTCATATAGTATCAATTAACAATTGGTATCTCTGTATCAAATTTTAAATTGGTATCTATTTCTTACATACATATATAGATGATTTATTTGTGCTTCAAGATATATGTACAAATTTTGCTTATGATAAGCTTGATTTTTTTTAATGACCATCATTTTCAATTGATTCAATTTTCAATTGGTTTCTTTATACAAGCATTATCATTATCTTGCTTATGCTAAGCTTGAGCCTTAACATTATTTCAATTGACTTAGTTTTCAATTGGTATCTTATTTCTAGCTTAAGCATAAGTTTAGTTGGTATTTCATAAAGGGGAGAAAACTCACATTTCAATTTTTCAATTGGTATTTAGTTTACCATTGGTTTTGTTTCCCACTCCCTAACTTTATGAGAAAAAAAATTGATTTAAGAATGATTATTGATTTTTAATTGGTATCATATGCTTATAAAGATATATATCTTCAATTGGCATCAAGATGCATTTGTTCACTCAAATTGGTATCAATGTGTTTTTCAATTGGTATCATGTGTTTTATTTTCAATATGTTTTAATTTCAATTGGGATCATATTTGTTTTCAATGCCCCTCTTACTTTCAATTGGTAATTGGTAGGCATTTCTTAAATGTTTTTATGATCACTTTCTATTGATATCATAATGCACTTCTTTGACACATTTTTTTTAATTGGTATCATTTTTGGTTTCACCCCTTGAAGTAGTTTGTTTATTCTTTGTTTCATATATTTAGGGGGAGAAGAATTCATATCTATTTTGTTTTTACCCCTTTGTTGATGATTGACAAAAAGGGGAGAAGATTTATTGGAGTTGATATGCATGAGTTTTCAGTTTTATGTTCATTTCATCTCCATTGGTATTGGAATCAATAGCATGTTTCATATGCATATTCATTTTATGTCAAGAACCTTGTTTATATGCATCTTATTGTTTGTTTATTCCTATGCATGAGTTAAGGGGGAGCTTCTTTGAAGCTTTACTTTAATCCATGCATATATAACTCCATGAGTTTTGTCATCATCAAAAAGGGGGAGATTGTTGGCCCAAAGGCCTTTCACTCTAGTTTTGATGATGATTAACTCATGTAGTTATGTGTACTAATTATCTTGTGACTTTAGTTTCAGATTATTAATCAAGATATTAGTTAGTGTTTAGCTTCAACAAGATGAATTGGAAGCTTGCACATGTTGATTCAAGAGCCCGCGCATCAAAGATCATACATTGCACTTGCTCGGTGAATCAAGAGTTTTTGGATCGAGCCGACTTGAAGATTGCGCTCTAACTTGGAGATTGCGCTCTACAAGAAGACTTAGGTATCCATAGTTTTAGTTTGGGTTTAGATCCTAATTGTAAAGATTAGAATAGTATGATAAGCTCAAGTTCACAACACACACCTTTCATGTTTTGATTTTCGGTTTTAGGTTTAACCGATCTTGGTTTTCATGAATAGATTTTTTTTTATCAAAACAAGTTTACATGGTTTATGTATATTAGATTTGTTCAATATACATGCATGCTTCAATTGTTTAGACAAACTTTGTTTGATAATCTATTCCATGTGTTTTATGTTTTGGTATTTACAACAAACATATTTTTGGACTTAATGACAAAAATCATGATATATATATTTGTTTCATGTATATTGGATTTCTATCCATATGCATCATGCTTCAAAGTGTTTAATTATCATGTTTTTGTATCTGGAAGTGTTTTGGACAAAACGTATTTTCTATTCAAAATTCAAGTTTTAGAAAATACAGTTTTTGATTTTTGGCAAAATTTCTATAACACAAAAATAGTCCTTATTGATTGATATTTGAGCTAAACTTTTTACCACATGTTTATATATCAATGCAAAATGATAAAACTATTTTTGTGGATTTTTAGAGATTTAATGAGAATTTTTAGGATTAAAAATTCCAGGTTTTTGCTGCCAGAACAGTGTCTGCCAGGCTAGGTCGGTCGACCGGAACGATCGACCGCACCATGTAGCCGGTCGACCGTATGGGTCGACCGACGTGCACAGAAACGTGCACGCTGGCTACACTTGTAGCCGGTCGACCGTGCCGGTCGACCGACTGAGAGCAGTTGCTCTCTGTTTGTTTGGGTCGACCGGGGCGGTCGATCGTTAGCTGGCAACGATCAAAATTTGACCGTTGCGCGGTCGACCGGCCGGTCGACCAGCAGGGCAATTCTGGCTAAATTTCTGTCAACGGCTATTTTCTGATACTTGCCTATAAATACCCCATTTGAGAGAGGTTTTCTCCAAGATTTTTTTGTGCGAATTTTTGCTGATTCTCTGGTGTTTTCAAAACAATCAAAAGAAGTTTATGAGCTTGAATTGAACAATCCATTTGGTATTTTCATTAGGGTTTGGAAAATCAAAGAAAGGGTTTTTGGGAAAGAATTTTGATTGAACTATTCTATCTTGATTTCTTGATTTTTCTCAAGGATTTTCTTTGTGATTTTTGATTTCCATTCCTTTGGTTTTCTCCACACTTGAGCAAAAATCTACTATCTATAGCTATAGGTTATTTGTGTGGAAGAAGAAGTTGTTTGTGGTTGTTATTGTGACCACCAAGTTGTAACCCAATCTTTTCTTAGCTTTGTGCTTTGGGTTGTATCCCTCTAGTTGAGAGGTGATCCTTGTATTGGTTGGTGATTGGGAGTTTGTTGTATTGGTTTGAAAATTTGCCTCAAGGAGGAGGTTGTGATTGTTGGAGTTTGCCTCAAGGAGGAGGTTGTGTTGGTTGGCTTGGATTTGTGCCTCAGGGAGGAGGTTGTAAAGAGAGGAGTTGGGTACTCCTTGTAAAGGGTCCTAGGTGGACGAGCTAGTGGAAATCCTTCGTGTGTCGAAGGCGGGGATGTAGAGATGGGTGCTCGAACCTCGATAACATATCTTTGTGTTTGCGCTTGATCCATTGGCTCTCTCTCTACTCTCTCTTTACTTTGTGCCTTGCATTTATTTACATTGCTCATTCATATTTGCTTGGCTTGGTTGTGTGCATCACTTGTTGATAGCACTTGAGTGTAAATTTGCATTAAGTTTTTAAATTCCGCATTTAGTTCATAGATTAGCATTGTCACCTATTCACCCCCCCTCTAGGTGACTTTTCAGGCTCTCACATGACGTGAGAGTAGCGGTACCTTGGAGTGGATGCGTTCCGAGCTTCATGATGACCATTTGGATGCATCACTTTCAAGGGAAGGTTTGGTGGGAAGACCACCTTAGTTTGGAGAACTGGAGAGGTGCCTTTATCGGTTTTGGTATCGATCTCTAACTCCCGTTTTTATTTACATTCTTTCACATCATCGATTTATAGCATGTCATGTTTTATTGTTCATTATGCTTGTGCCATGTTCATTAGATTAGTGATATACATGTTTAGTTATTTGAGACACCCATGTTTTATATGGATCTATATCTATGTGTTCTCACTTTGTTTTTAACTAATATGTATGTCCTAAATCTATTGCACATGCATATACATAATGACCATATGTATGTTTATGTTTTTTTAATTTTGTTTTGATACTTCATGTTTTAATGTTTATAGTTTATTTGTTAAATGCCATGATTATTAGATCATTGACATGCATGTATAGCTTTTGAGATCACCCATATTTATATGGACCCATATATTGTGTTCTCACCATTGTTTAGCTATTATGTATATCATAGGTCTAATAGCATGTGGATTTACATAATGATCATTTTTATGATTATCATGTTGATTTATGTCTCGTTTTATACTTCAAATTTTGAATATATGTTTAAATGTTAGTTTTCATTAAGACTAGGATTTATACTTGTACATATAGTGGGCCACAAATAAATTTTTATATGTTTGTACTTGAACGCTTATTTGTACCCATTAGATGTGCTAGTATAGTCTAGTTTTGATGATTCATGCATTTCAACTTGTATTCCCCATTTTGGACATGTTTTATGATCATGTATTTTCACTTCATGTATATGTTTATTTAGCCAAACTATAAGATATACATGTATACCCCTTGAGTCGTTTGCTTTTCATGCAAATCATTATTATGGACTCAATTGTGTTTAGGGATATGTATGTATACTTTAGTTTGTACTTGACATACATATGCCTTGAAGAAATCAAGTTTTGATGATTTTCGTGTTTTAAGGAATATCGAGCTTGAATGTCTATTTTCATGATTATTTGTATCATATAACACTTGTATACTCACTTCATTTAAATGATTCTCATGATTATGTTTTTCATGAGTATGTATGGGCTTTATGGACTTCGAGTGTTTAGTACCATGTGATTTACATGTATTTCATGAAATATATTTTTGTTTTATTCCTTATTTGAAGGATTTCGTACTAGTTTTCAAGTTTTTCCATTTAACTAGTTGCGGTATTCTTCATTATGGTAGAGTTTTCAAACATACTATATTTTTCAAACCTATCTTTGAAAACCCCTACCTTCCAAGGGCGGTTGGCTGGGAGACCATGCACATGTATGCTTTATAGTGAAAATCATTTTAAACTTGAGCATGAAATGGGTGGTAGGTAATATGAGGTATACACTTGATGTTATTGTTATTTCAATTGGTATCATTGGATTTTTTTTTCAATTGATATCAATATTGACATTTTTGTATACTCATATATTGTTTTGTGTATGTATGCTTTCATTTGGTATCATCTATTTTGATTGGTACTCATTTTTCATACATCTATACATGTTTTATTTGTGCTTACTATATCCCTATATCTTTAAGCACAAATTTTTGATTATGCAAAGCTTGAATGTTTAATGACAATCATGTTTCTATTAATGAGTTTTCAATTAGTATCTTAAACAAGCTTATGCATCGTTTTATTTGGTATTTCATAAAGGGGGAGAAAATTCGTATTTTATCTTTCAATTGGTATTTTGTTTACCGTTGATTTCTACTCCCACGCTTTCTGTTGAAAATTGATTTTATTTTGGTATCATATGTTCTAAATGACAAATGTTCACAATTGGTATCTAGATTTTATTTATTTTCTCACAATTGGTATCAATGCCTTATTTACTTTCAATTGGTATCTAAAAATTTGATTTGTTTTATTGAGAAAATTCAAAATTTTGTTTAAATAAGAAATATCAAAAATGTTTTGATTTATATTCTTATTATTGAAAGGGGTGATATCAAACAAATTAGGGTTGTGACCCCTTTATTGATTCTTTGTTTTGAACAAAAAGGGGAGAAGAATAATTTTTATTGGTTTATCGTTTACCCCTTTGTTGATGATTGACAAAAAGGGGGAGAAGAATTTGAGTTTATATGCATGATTTATGCATGATCTTTGTTTCATGTTTGATATTGAGAACATGTTTTATTATTGGTAACAAGAGCATTATGTAATGTTTGGTATCAAGAGCTTTCATTATGTAAGTTTTGATTTATGTAAGTTTTGATTTATTGGTATCAAAAGCATTATGTAATTTTGGTATCAAAGCATTCTTTAAAGAGAACATGTTTATGAAATTAAGAAAAAGAAGAAATAATTTGTTTTACCTTTCATTTGGTATCAAGAGCATGTTTTATACATTTTATTGTTTTATGCATATCTATTGGTATCAAGAGCCTGTTTATATGCATTTCATAGTTTTATGCATATCTATGCATTCTCATGTCTTATATTCATTGCATATATTTGTTGTTTTCTTCTATGCATGAGTTAAGGGGGAGCTTCTTTGAAGCTTAACTTTAATCCATGCATATATAACTTCATGAGTTTTGTCATCATCAAAAAGGGGGAGATTGTTGGCCCAAAGGCCTTCAACTCTAGTTTTGATGATGATTAACTCATATAGTTATGTGTACTAATAATCTTGTGATTTTAGTTTCAGATCTTTATTCAAGATATTAGTAGGTGATTAGTTTCAACAAGACGGTTTGGAAGCTTTCACATGGTGATTCCAGATTCCGAGCATCAAGATCTTACATAGCACTCGTTGGAGTCTAGCTGGTGGATCACGGAGTTTTGGATCGAGTCGGCTTGGAGACGACGGTCTACAAGAAGACCTCGGTACCTAGTTTAGTTTTGTGTTTAGATCCATTTGTAAAGATTAGAATAGTATGATATGCTCAAGTTCACAATACACACACGTTTTATGTTTTGATTTTGGTTTTCGGTTTGATTGGTTTAACCGATCTTAATTTTCATGAATAGATAAGTATCAAAACAAGTTTACATGTGTTTATGTATATTAGACATGTTCTATATACATGTATGCTTCATATCCTAGACAAACTTAATTTGATATACCTATTCATGTGTTTTAGGTTTTGTGTTTTAACAAAACATATTTTTGGAAATAAAGTCAAAACTATGATATGTATATGTTTCTTGTATATTGGATTTCTATCCATATGCAACATGCCTAAATGTATTTAAATATCATGTTTTTGTATTTAGATGAGTTTTGAAAAAAATCAGATTTCCTATTGAAAAATCCAAGTTTGGAAAAATACAGTTTTTGGTTTTTGGTAATTTTTCCATAACACAAAAATGGTTCAAAATGTTTGATATTTCCGTTAAAATTTTTATCACATATTTGTATATCAATGTAAAATGATAAAACTATTTTTGTGTATTTTTATAAGATTTATGAGAATTTTTAGAATTAAAAATAACAAGTTTTTTTGACCCAGAACCTAGCCTGCCAGGCTCTGGCTGTCGACCGGACTGGTCGACCGGACCCAGAGGCGGTCGACCGGACCGGTCGACCGACGTGCACAAAACGTGCACGCTGGCCTGCCTATTTAGCTGGTCGACTGACTGAAAGCAACCCACTCTCGGGTTGCTCCGGTCGACCGGGCGGTCGACCGGCCAGAGAGCCGTTGCTCTCTGGTTCAGGGCCCGGTCGACCGGGCGGTCGACCGGTAGCAGCTAACAGTCAAAAATCTACCGTTGGTCGGTTGACCCGAAGGTCAAATCTGGCCTTAATTGCTGCTAACGGCTAGTTTTGAAAAGGGGCTATACATACCCCATTGGAAAGAGGTTTTCCATAAGAATTTTTGGGCTAAAATTTCTGAGTTTTCTCTAGTGTTTATACAAGTTTGAAAAGAGTTTCTTTGTGCCAAAAAGATCAATCTTTACTATTTTTAAAAGTGTTTCATTATTTCAAAGAAAAATAGTCTTTTGAGAATTTGTTTTGGTCTAATCATTCTATATCTTTGTGGAGATTTCCCAAGTGATTTTTCTTTATTTTAAACACTTTGTTTTTCACACTTGAGCTTCATTCTATCCTATCTATAAGGTCTTTGTGTTTGTGGGAAAAAGAGATTGGTTTGTGATCTTTTGATCACCAAGTTGTAAACCCTATTTTTGCTTGGCTTTGTGCCTTTCCCTCATAGTGTTGAGGAGGTTGTGCAAGTGGGTTACATCCCTCTAGTTGTGAGGTGATCCTTGTGTAGCTTTGTGCTTATCCCTCAAGTTGTGAGGTGATTGTTTTGGTTGGCTTGGTGCTTTGCCTCTAGTGAGAGGTTGTGGTTGTAAAGAGAGGAGTTGGGTACTCTTAGTTATTGTATTGCCCCAAATCCTCGGTGGAGGTTCCCTGTGTGGGAGTCCTTTGTGGACAAGCTAGTGGATTCGAAATCCTTCTGGGTGAAGGCGGGGATGTAGAGCTGGGTGCTCGAACCGCGAAACAAATTTTGTTATTTGCGCTTGATCCATTGACTCTTACTCTCTCTCTCTCTCTCTTTGTATTGTGCCTTGCATTATTTCATATTGATCATTCATATTTATATGCTTGGCTTGGTTGTGTGTGCATCACTTATTGGTTGCATTAAGTGTAATTGCAATTAGTTTTTTAAATTCCGCATTTAGTTCATTAGATTAGCATTATCACATATTCACCCCCTCTAGGTGATTTCATATGCATTACATGAAGAAGGGATGACAAGCCTTAACTCACATAACGAATATTATGAAATGCATAAGAGGAGATGTGAAGCTCCCCCTACATACGTGTATCACATAAAGAAGAGTTGTCAAGCTCCTCAATATAAGATACACTCAACATGAATATATATGTACAAAAGATGTTAAGCTCCCCTTGCATATAGGCAATGCATATCAAAACATTTTTAAATCAAATTTTTGATAATTAGTTAAAACAAATTTTGAAATTTACTCAAGGTAACAAAACACATTTTGAGATACCTTTGTAAATAAACAAAATTTTTAAGATACTAATTGTAAATAAACAATACAAATTTTGAACAAATCAAGATATCACAAGATATAGATACCATATGAAATAGGAAATTGGTGATACCAATTGAAATTGAAAAATTGACATCGAAACATTTTTACATTTTGATACCAATGAAAGAAAATATTTTTGATACCAATTTAAATTTACATTAAATTTTGATACCAATAGAAATACATGATAAATTTTGATACCAAGTAGGTAAAACATATTGATACCAAATGAAATTTAAATCCAATTGGAAATTGAAACATATTGATACCAATTGAAATATATGGATACCAATTGAAATAAATAGATACCAATTGAAGTATATTGTCAATTATGATATCAATAAAAATACCTATTGAAAATAATGCATAAGCTTATAAAAAGTACCAATTGAGAAATCAATTGAAATCAAGATTTAATTCAAGCTTAGCATAAACATACTTTGTACTTTAAATATGTAAATATCTTGCAACTCAAGCACAAACAAATCATATATATGTATGAAAAGAGAATACCAATAGAAATTGATATTATATGAAATGAAGCATACATATATAGAAAACAAAATATGAGTATATACAAAAAAATATCAATTGAGATACCAATTGAAAATATGCTGTAAATCAAGTATATAACTCATAATAAACCACCCTTTTTCATGCACAAGATAAAGATTTTCAATAAGGCATGCTCACCCATCCTCCGCCCTTAACGAGATTGGTGGGGTTTTCAAAAACTAGAGTTTGAAAATATTTTTATTGTGAAAACACTACCAAATGAAGAATAAATAACTAGTTAAAAGTAATTTTTTTTGAAAAACTAGTTAAAGATCCTTCAAACATGAAATCAAATCATATGAATCCATGAAGCATGCTAAAAACACAGGAATTGACACTCGAAATATATAAGGCTCAAAATATCTCATGAAAACAATGTCATGAGTAAACAAATGAAATGTGAGTGTACCATAATCATGTAATTAGTATTTTCCTTGAAGATAATCAATGAAGCTCAAAACAAATATCATTTAATCAAACAAGTGAAAAACATGAAAATTCATTTTTCATATAAAGATGAAAATCATAAAGATTTTATTTTTCATTTAAAAAAACAACCTTCAAGGTATATGTATGATTTATCTAAGGCTAACAATATATATACATATCCCAAATATAAAAAAAGTCCATAATATAAATTGCATGACGGCAAATGACTCAAGGGTATATATGTATATTTATTAGATTTGAACAAAAAATAGCATATACATGAAGTAAAATATGTAAATAGGCAAAACAAGTGTAAATGAGGAAATCATCAAAACTAGGCTATACATGTGCATATAATGAGTATAAATGAGCAATGAAGTGTAAACATATATGAATCAAATGTTCCTCACTACTTGTACAAGTATATTCCAAGTTTTAACAAAAACTACATCTAAACTAGTATTTATCACATGAAGCATAAAACATAATGATAAAAACAAAACATGCTAAAGTCATATATGTATATATTAAAGCATGTAAACAAAAAGAGTTTAGAGATAGTTACAAAAGCATAAGAACCATACTCTAAATCTCCAAAACATGGTGGTTGTCCCACCAACCTCCTTGATAGCGGTGCATCAAATGTATGTCCGTCAAGTCCATGTGCATCCACCATCAAGGCACCAACTCTCTCACGTTTTGTGAGAGCCCGCACCTACATCAAATACAAAATGTGGGGATTTTGGTACCCATTTTCTTTTGGGTCCTCGGGGGTTAGAATTGTAAGGAACCTAAATATTCTTATTAGCAAAATTTGAAGAATTTATTCTATCATAACAAAATCTTGCTAAATGGCCTTTGCGGCCGCAATGTGTACACTTGTACACTCTACTATGCACATGTGAATGAGAATGATCATGGCGTGCAAAATGTGCATAAGCATGTTGTGGGTGATGTGCATGAACATGAGGAACTTGTTTCTTTTGAAATAAGGATTCTAATCTAGAATGGTTAAATGCACATTTGCTCAAAATTTAGCTCAAACAATCTATTTTATTTTTTAAAAATTTAACTTCATTTTTATCAATAGTTGTGGCATGAAAAGCATGATCAACAAACTTTTTCTTTTTAGAAACATTAACCTTTTCTTTTTCAACAATTTTTCTTTTTTAAAGAGTTATTTTTATTCAAAGCAACTTCTTTTTGTTTTTTCACTAAAACAATTTTATTTTTCAAAGAAGTGTTTCCTTCACAAAGATCATTCAATTTAGAAAGTAAGGAAATATTTTCATTTTTCAAACTTTCATTTTCTTTTGAAACATTTTCAAATTTAGTTTGAAAAGAATCTTTTTCTTTTAACATGCAATCAAATTTATTTTTCATTTTCTTGTTATCCTTTTTAAGCATGTCATATTTTTCTAGAAGTTGTTGTCAAAATGAAGCAAGTTCAATGTAAGATATATCAACATCCTCTTCTAGCTCGGATTCGGTGTTTACCTCAAGGGGGTTATCCCCTTGGACCATGTAGCATACCTTGGAAGCTTCACTTCCAACATCCGAGTCGCTCCTCGCATAGTATTGTTCTTGTTCGCCAAGGGAGATGATGGTGTTCCATACTACAAAAGCCGAGTCAAGCTTAGCAACCCTACATAAATAATCATTGTTTAGGGTACTCTTCAAAGCATGAATGGCTTTTGAATTAGCCTCAATATACTTGCTATTATTAACATATGAATCTTTAATAGTAGCAAGATAAACATGAATGCCTAGGCCTTTGAGGTACATAGACATTTTAACCTTCCAAGTTTGGATGTTAAGAATGTCAAAAGTGGGAGGTGACATGAAATCCATGTATGCGTACAAATATTGTGATTAGCTATAAAACGAGGATCTTTAAATCAAGGTGGTTAGACCCAAATCAAGAGCACTTGGCTCTGATACCAATTGTAATCACCTACAGAGGGGTGAATAGGTGACTAGCTAATCTAATGGTCAATTGATGCGGAATAAAAACTATTAATGCAAACTAAAACTTATTAAGCTAAACACCAAGTATAACACAAGAGTGTAGCCGAATTCCCCGTGAATGGCTCTGAACTAACTCCTCAAGATTCCTCTAGATAAGAGTTGAGGTGCCGCTTTGGCTCTCTTAGTTGAATACAAGTGTTAGCAAACAATCCCCAAGCATATAACAATTAAGCACACAATATATCAAGCATATAAAGATAATGACAATATAAGCATGCAAGATATAAAGACAAGTAAGAGATAGAGAGAGCAATCGCAAACACGGGAGATTTGTTTCAAGATTCGAGCACACTTGCTCTACGTTCCCGCCTTCAACACTATGAAGGATTTCCACTATAATCGATCCCACCGGATCACTCGGTGCCGCAACACCTACAAGGAGTTTCCACTAGAACTCTTGGACTCTCTAGTCCCTTCACTCGTTCCTGCAAGAACTACACACCGCAAGCACGCAAGCTTGTCGAGGCCGCACCTCTACAAAGAGCTCTCACTAGAACTCGAAACAATCGCGAACACACAAGTCTGCCTCCTCAAAGCAAAGATGTAAACTTTGGTGATCACAACACTTTGATCACCTCAAATCCTCTCACAACAAAGATCCCTATAGGATAGGTATAGCAATGGATAGCTCAAGTGATTGTGAGAAAAATAAGGAATGAAGTTGTGGTGAAAAACTCAAGAATCACTTTTGAAAACACTCTTATAAACTTCTTTTTGAATTGGAAATATTTGTTCTCAAACTAGTGGAGAAAACTTCTGAAATAGATGGGAAAAACTAGGTTTAAAACTCTCCAAAAATCGTATTTAAAATAGTCCAAGAAACCCCCATTTTATAGGCTAACCAAAAACTAGCCGTTGGGGCTAAATCAACAGCCTGGACGGCTGTCGGTCGACTGTCCGGTCGACCAGCAAACGGTTAGATTTCTGACCATTGAGCCAGCAGTCGACCGACCCGGTCGATCGTGGCCTTGAACAGAGAGCAGAACTCTCTGCCGGTCGACCGACCCGGTCGACCGGGGCTTTCTAGAGAGCAAAGCTCTCTGGCGGTCGACCGGGTCAGTCGACAAACTGGCGTGCACGTTCTGTGCACGTGTGCACGTCGGTCGACCGACTCGATCGACCGACTCCTGTCCCGGTCGACCGGCAGAAGCCAGAACAGAACTTTTTAGGGATTTAAAACTTTGTTTTTTGACTTAGATAAAATCCCATAAAATCTCTAAAAATCTACAAAAATAAGTTCAGATAATACTTTGATATACAAACATGTTTGAGTAAAAATCAAACCATGTTACAAACATTTTGAACTATTTTTGTAACTTAGAAATTTTGGCATAAACAAAATTTGTATTTTTCCAAATAGATTTTTCCAAAACTTCTCCAAATACAAAAACAAGATATTTTAAGCACTTTTAAAGCATAGAGTGTATGGATATGATCCACTACACATACATGATGAAATATCTATATTTTTGATAATAAGCACTAAAATAATTTTGGTTAAAACACATGTATATATTAAACTCCAAAAATCAAAACGGTATTTTTCCAAAATGAAAACTCTTTTGTATTTTTTCAAAATAAAAACTCTTTTATGAAAATACATCTAAATCTTGTGTGTGAGTGTATATGGTATACTTGAGCAATCCACCAACTAATCTATCCTTTACATTTTATCTAAAAATAAAATCTTAACAAAAATAAACTTAGACACAAGTCTCCTCTTGAAGTCTTCACTTAAAGTCTTCTTCTCCTTCTTGACTTGGTCCAAACTATGATCCAATGAGCTAGACTCCTCTTGAGTACTTGATGTTGTCTTGATGCATAGGCTCTTGAATCAAACCGTGTTGCTTCAAAACTTGACTTTAAATCCTTTGTTGAAGCTAATCACCTACTAAGATCTTGATCACAAATCTGAGACTAATTAAACACAAGACAATTAGTACTATAACTACATGAGTTAATCATCATCAAAACTAGAGTGATGGGCCTTTGGGCCAACAAACCGGTCACCTAAAATAAGAAGTGAAGTTGAATTTCCCATGAAGGGCTCTAAAACTTCTCCTCTAAAATTTCTCTAAATTATGAGTTGAGGTGCTCAATTGCCTTCTGTTGAGATGAGTAAAGACCGATAAATGAAAATGATGAAGGTGATGCAATGATGAATGTAATGCAAGGAATAAATAGAATGTGTAAGTGAAGTAACAACACAGGTGTAGGCAAGCAAAGAGATAGAGATCAAGAGACAAACAATCGCAAGCACAAAGAATTTGTTTCGAGGTTCAAGCAACTGCTCTACGTCCCCGCCTTCACCACCCTGAAAGATTTCACTATCCATAATAGAAACTTCCACAAAGGGACCTTACAACAAGAAATTACATGATCTACAAAAGACTGAAGTACACAACTCTAACACTCAATCCTCTACACAAGAGGTAGCACAAAGCCAATGAGGTTTACAAAGCTTTTGGTAACTAGTAGATCACAAACACTCTCTTCTATATAACTTCCTATAGAGTAGATATAAATTTAAGCTCAAGGAAGTTTGTGAGAGTAAAAATTCAGTTGGAAAGAATTTAAGAGCTGAAAAATCAATTGAAATAGCTTAGAAAATAATTAAACTTGAAAACTAAAAACTTGAAAACTTTTCTCTTTTGAGCAAACATGATTTTCAGTGTATTTCTCAAAAACTTGTAAAACTTGTCTCAATCCAATCCCCATGACCCATATATATAGGAAACTCATAAACCCTATTAGAATGGCTCATCAGGTCATTAGGGAAGTGATTTGACCTGTAGAAAGCAAAAATACCCATTGAAAAAGTCAAAAGAAAAGACAGATTTAAAAACTAGCAGTTATGGGCTTTTGACAGAACTTCCGTCGACCAGCTGGTCGACCGATAGTTCATTACTAAGCTAGCCATTAGGCTCGGTTGACCGCCCGATCGACCCGAGTCTGACAAAAAAAAAACTTTGCACAAGGTGGTCGGTCGACCGGCCCCCAACAAAAATGTGGATTGAGCCAGTCGGTCGATCTCTAGTTAGCGATCGACCGAAAGGCGTGCACAACATGCACAACCCCAGCCAGAGATTGGTCGACCGCTCGATCGACCGACCTAGGTCAAAAGACAGTTTTCTGACTGTTTTAAATAGCAAATTATTTTTGAAATATTTTGTATTGGTTTTAAAGAAAAATAGCAATGTATACACAATGAAATACATGTTTTAAATGGGATAAAATTTTAGAAAAATTAAAAATATGTACCAAGTATCTAATATGCAGAACACCAATATGGGAAAAACTTGTAGTTTGAAAACGTGTATTTTTACGTGCGTGACTTCTTGAGCATCAAATCTATATTTTACACTTTAAACATACTATTTTCTCACAAGGCTCGATACGACTACAAGAGTCTTCAAGTGGGCTTCTCCAATAGCAATGTCAAGCGCGTTTGAGCTTCAATCCCTTCTTGAGTAGTCTTGAGTCTTCATATACCTTCCTTTTGAGGAAAAAACTTCTTAAATCCTCTTGAACCCTGAAACACACTTAAATGTTTGAACTTGATTAGTACTAAATAACCACATACATTTTGTTATCATCAAAACAAGAAACCGGTGATTGTAACCTTGGGCCAACAATCTCTGTCTTTTTGATAATGATTAAAACATATGAGTTATTTACAGTAAATGATAGGAAAGAGCTTGGAAAAGCTCCCCCTCAAGTTATGATATCTATCAAGAATAAGAAATCATTATGATAACAAATAGATTTATCAATGTAAGCAAGTAACATAAATGCATATATGAAGAATGTATCAATTTCGAATAATAGGCATAAATAGTGTACCATCCTTCCATACCTCCTTCCTCCAAAAATATTATGCAATGAATGAAAATAATGAATCATGGCATTGCATATAAGTATTGTAATGAAAATAGATATACATAAAATTCATGATATATCAAAACAAGAAACTATACAAAAGCAAGAAACTCAAAAACTCAACTATCAAATATAAAAAAAATATCATAACTCAAAACTCAAATGCCTCTCTCCCTTTTTGTCATGCATCAAAAAGGAGTAAAATACACACGAAGTAAAAAAAATGAAACCAAGAGAGATATCAATAAAACACATATATATCAATTGAAAATACATGAAACCATATGAAGTAGTTATGAAACAATTTTAAAACTCATGAATTCATAATGCAAACATTTAACTAACCATAAATGAATAAAAATCTATTATAATCTAGTGGTTTAGTAAAAATGTTTGCAAGTTGAAAATCGGTAGAAACATAATCAAGATCAATATCTCCTTTCTCATAGTGATCTCTAAGAAAGTGATATCGAATCTCTATGTGCTTGGTCTTACTATGTTGATTTGCATTCTTGGTCATATGAATAGTGCTAGTGCTATCACAAAATATTTTGATATGATCATAGTGCAAATCATAGTCAAGGAGAGTATGTTTCATCTAAAGGACTTGTACACAACAAGCCCCGGCCGTAACATACTCTGTCTCGGCGGTTGAGAGGGCTACGGAATTTTATTTCTTAGAAGACCACAAAATAAGACAATTTCCTAGAAATTGACAAGTTCCACTAGTGCTCTTCCTGTTTACTTTACAACTGGCATATTTGACATTTAAAAAAGCTCAACATTGAAAACTTTCCGGTCTTTAAATACCACAAGCCCATTCTAATAGATGCCCTTAAGATATCTAATAATGTGTTTTACCGCAATCAAGTGAGACTCTTAGGATAAGATTGAAATCTAGCACATAGATAAACCCTAAACATAATATCCAGCATACTAGCTGTCAAGTAAAGCAAACTACCAATCATACTTTTATAGAGTTTAATGTCAACGTTCTTACCTTGTTCATCCTTTTCAGGCTTTGTTGTGGTAGCCATGAGAGTCTTACTTGTCTTAACATTTTCAAGCCCAAATTTCTTGATAATCTCTCTTGTGTATTTGACTTGGTTTATGAAAATCTCATTACTCCTTTACTTGATTTGGAGTCTAAGAAAGTAGTTGAGCTCTCCCATCATAGACATTTCAAACTCTTCTTCATGCATGATTCAAAATTCTTACAAAGCATTTCATTAGTTGATCCAAAAATAATATCATCAACATAAATTTGTACAATAAGGATATCACTATCTACATACTTTATAAACAATATAGTGTTAACTTTACCTTTCACAAAACCATCTGAAACAAGAAAAGTAGAAAGTCTTTCATACCAAGTTCTTGAAGCTTATTTTAAACCATATAAATTCTTTTCAAGTTTAAAAACAAAATTCAGTTGTGTAGGATCAACAACCCGGGGATTGTTAAACATACACCTTCTTTTTGATAAAATCATTCAAAAATTCACTTTTAACATCCATTTGAAAAAACTTAAAATCTTTGAATGAAGTAAAAGCAAGTGTCATCCGTATGGCTTCAAGCTGTGCTACGGGTGTAAAGATTTTCTCAAAATTGATACCTTCAATTTGGGTATAACGTTGGGCCACTAACCTAATTTTATTCCTAATAACATTCCTGACTCATTCAACTTATTCCTAAAAATCCATTTAGTGCAAATGGTTGGTCTATCATGGGGTCTATGAACAAGATGTCAAACTTGGTTGAGCTCAAATTGATTGAGTTCTTCTCGCATTACAAGCAACCAATATAAGTTGTCCTCGGCTTCGAGGATGTTCTTGGGTTCAATATATGAAATGAATGCAAAATGGCCACAAATATTAAGGAGTTTGGAGTGAGTAGTTACCCCTTGGATACATCACCGATGATGAGGTCCTTGAGAAGATTTGTAGCATATCTCTAATCCTTTGGAAGTGGTTGTGTTGGCTCCACTCAGCATCTTGAACTTCACCATGTTCATCATCTTTTGGCTTGTCTTCTTACATTGGTGAGTCTTTCACAGATTTTTTATCCATGTCTTCATTTAAGAAATCAATTTCTACAACATTCTTCACAAAAGTATTAGATTTCCCAAACTTACACTTCAATAATCAAAGTAGACCTATTGAAGACTTTATAGGTCTTGCTAGAATTTAAATATCCAACAAATATAGCTTCATAAGATTTGACATCAAATTTACTAAGTTATCTTTGTGTTCAAAACAAAACATTTACAACCAAAAACTCTAAAATATGAAACATTTAGTTTTCTCAAAAAGTAAATCTCAAAAGGAGTTTTGAAAGTGTTTGTACAAAAATCAATTCTATTCGATATGTAACATAAAGTGTTTACAGCCTCGGCTCATAGATTGAGGGAGTGTGTATTCACTAATCATTATCCTAGTCATCTCTTGAAGAGTGCGATTCTTCCTTTCAATGACTCTATTTTGTAGCGGAATTCTTGGAAAAGATAGTTCATGTTTAATTCTATTTTTTTTACAATAAGTGATAAAAGAATGGTTAATGAATTCACCACCTCTATCAACCTTATGCGCAAACTTGAATTTTTTTCTTTTTCAACTCTTTTTCTAAAAACATGAAAATACAAAAAAAACTTCATCTTTGTGTTCCAAAAGAAAACCCATGTACTAGAGAAATCATCAATTAAAATAAAAACAAAATGATTACCACTAAGACTTTTAGTTTTTATTGGACCATACAAATCCAATAGATCAACTCTAATGGTCTAGATGTCATAATATCCTTGATTGCTTTGAAAGAGGACATGGTTTGTTTCCAAGTTGGCACGCATCACAAATGTTGTCCTTTTCAAACTTCAAGAAAGAAATATCCTTCATCGATTTTTAGAGTTAATTCTAGATAGATGATCAAATCAAACATGACCTAGTCTGCTATGTCATAACCAACAATCTTAATTCAAAGCATTTAAACAAGTAGCATTACAATGTAAATTTAACATATCAATTATATAAATATTGTTTTCACGAAAACTGAAAAGAACATAAATATTTGTTTTATTTTCTAAAACATCGCAAGTGAAATCATCAAAAATAACTTTAAAACGTTTAACACAAAGTTGGCTAATGCTCAAGAGATTATGCTTGAGACCTTCAACTAAAACAACATTTTCTATTAAAGGAGATGAACCAATTTTGATATTATCTATACTAATGATTTTGCCCTTTAAATCATCTCCGAAGGTGACGGTGCCACCTTCATGATACTTTGATAGGGTTGCAAAGTTGTTGATATCCTAATTCATGAACCTTGAGCAACCGCTATCAAGGTACCACCACTCCCTACGTCTTGGAGCTTTGGTGCGTACTTATATCAAGTAAAAAAGTTGATCTTGGTACCAATACTTTCTTGGGTCCTATGGTGTTAGTTCTTCGAACTCAAACATGATCATTTGAAGCATTAATGTGATCAAAGCAAAACTCAGCTAAGTGACACTTTCGGCCACAATAGGTGCAAGTATAAACTCTATCATAGACAAATGCATAATATGTATGAAACATAAGCATGCTTATTGTGTGTGGCATGTTTAGTATGATTTATGTGTGCATGTTGTGCTTAATGAGTATAGGCATGTGTAGCATGATGAGTGTGAGCATGTGTAGTATGAGAAACATTTGTTCCTTGGAGTGTGTCTCTTAAGAAACATGGCATCTACTCTAGCCTTATCAAACTCACATTTTTTCAAAACATTTTTCAAAGTGCTAATTTTAATTTTTAAAATAGAAATCTATTTTTCATCAATCAAAAGAAATTTTACTTTACAAGAAACTTTGTGTGCATCAAATCTTTTTATGTAGAAATAAGTGTGGAAGACAAAACCTCTTTTCTTTTAAAAAAATAACAACTTGATTTTGAAGAAATTCATTTTTCTTTTTTATTTTTAAATATTCTTCTTGAGAAAATTATAGTTATGAGAAAGTTCTACAAAAGTTTCACCCAATTCATCCATGGTCAATTCACAATCATCTAGGGATATTGCGGATGTTACCTTTGATGTGTTGTCATTAGCCATGAAACACACATTAGTCGTCTCCACCTTTTCTTCGGATTCACTTTCCGAATCCCATATTGCTTTGAGAGCCTTCTTCTTGCAGGGCTTCTTTGAGGTAGATGGCTTGCTTTTAATTTTCGGCATTCCGCAACAATGTGTCCCAGCTTCTAGCAATTGAAACAAATAATCTTTTTCTCCTCCTTTCCTTGCCAACGTCTTTTATTATTGAATTTGGCTTTCTTGCACATCCTTTTCATATTCTTCACAAGAAGGGAGAGCTCTTCATCATCTTCTTCTTCATCATCTTCATCAAAGATGGTGGGAGTGTACTTGATAGCAATCATCTTTTTCTTTTGAGGCGTCATTTCTTCTCTGGCCTTCATCTCCATCTCATGAGTCTTAAGGTTGCTGATAAGACCTATGAGCTCCATCTCTTCCTTATCATTGAGCTCTTTTAATATTGTAATTTTGACCTCCCATGATGGTGGTAGAGCACGAATGATCTTCCTCACTTTTTGGTCATTATCAATAGCATCACCTAGAGAAGCAAGATCATTGGTGATTTTAGTAAACCTTGTAATCATGTCATCAATAGAATCATTTTCATACAGGATAAAATTCTCATATTGGGAATGCAAGAGATCAATCTTAACTCTCTTGACTTGTGATGTCCCCTCCTGTGTGACAACTAAGTGTGACCAAATCTCATAGGCAGATTTGTAATGAATGATCCTAACTATGTCATCATTATTCAAGGCTTGAAGCAATGCATGGTGTGCTTTTGTATTGGCATCAAATTTTTTGGTGCCAATATCGGACCATGTGTCCTCATCAACAACGGGTATACTAAATGGTTTGGTCACCACTTTTGCAACTCGGCTTTCAAGGGATTGCAAGAAAACGGTCATTTAACCTTCCATGTGGGAAAGCTAAAGCCATCAAACTTTGGTGGAGTCTTAATTCCTTGGCCATATTAACTATTGTGGATAGCAAATGAAAATGCAAATGAAGTGATTAGAAAAAGGATCTCTCTAAGGTGGTTAAACCAAAATCTAGAGTCCAAGGCTCTAATACCAATTGAAAATACACCAAGAGGGGGGTAAATAGGTGTAATGCTAACCAAATACAGAATAACAACAATTTATGATAAATGATGCAAATCGGTACTCAAAACAAGAAGTGAAGCCGAATTCCCCATGAAGGGCTCTAGAACTTCTTTTCTCAAATTCCTCTAGATTATGAGTTGAGGTGCTCAATTGCCTTCTTATTGAGATGAGTAAAAACTGATAAATGAGATTGATGAAGGTAATGTAATGATGAATGTAATGCAAGTAATAAATAGAATGTGTAAGTGAAACAACAACACAAGTGTAAGCAATGTAAAGAGATAGAGATCAAGAGATAAGCAATTGCAAATATAAAGAATTTGTTTTGAGGTTCGAGCCACTGCTCTACGTCCCCGCTTTCACCACCGCGAAGGATTTCACAATCCACAATAGGATTTTTCACAAAGGGACTTTACAATAATGAATTACAATGGTCTGCACAAGACTGGAGTACACAACTCCAACACTCAATCCTCTACACAGGAGGTAACACAAAACCAATGAGATTTATAAAGCTCCTGGTGACCACTAGATTACAAACACTCTTCTAGACAAATTCCTATAGAGTAGATATAAATTAAAGCTCAACGAGTTTGTGAGAGTAAAAATTCAGCTGAAAGAATTTAAGAGCTAAAAAATCAATTGAAATAGCTTTGAAAATGATTGCACTTGAAAACTAGAAACCTGAAAACTTTTCTCTTTTGAGCAAACTTGATTTTCAAAGTATTTCTCAAAAACTTGTAAAATTTATTGTCCCAATCTAATCCCATGACCCATATATATAGGCAACTCATAAACCCTGTTAGAATGGCTCACCATGTCATTAGGGAAGAGATTTGACCCAAAAAAGCAAAAAATGCCCGTTGGAAAAGTCGAAAGAAAAGATAGATTTGAAAACTATTAGTTATGAGCTTTTGACAGAACTTCAGTCGACCGGCTGGTCGACTGACAGTTCATTACTGAACTAGCCGTTAGGCTCAGTTGACCGGACTCTGACAAAAAAAACTTTGCACATGATGGTAGGTCGACTGTTCGGTAGACTGGCCCCCAACAGAAGCGTGGTTGAGCTAGTCGGTTGACCGTTGGGGTTAACAGTCGATCAGTCGGTCGATCCAAAGACGTGCACAACATGCACAACCCCAGCCAGAGGATCGGTCGACCGCTCGGTCGACTGACCTAGGCCAAAAAATAGTTTTTTGACTGTTTTAAATAGAAAACTATTTTAAAATATTTTGTATTGGTTTTAAAGAAAAATAGCAATATATAGGCAATAAAATACATGTTCTAAACAGGATATAAAATTTTGAAAAAATTGAAAACATGTATCAAGTACCTAACATGCAAAACACCAATACGGGAAAACTTGTGTTTTGAAAACATGTATTTTTGTGTGAGTGACTTCTTGAGTATCAAATCTATATTCTACACTTTAAACATGCTCTTTTCTTACAAGGCACGATACGACTACAAGAGTTTTCAAGTGGACTTCTGCAATAGCGACGTCAAGTGCATTTGAACTTCAATCCCTTCTTGAATAGTCTAGAATCTTCATATACCTTCCTTTTGAGGAAGAAAACTTCTTGAATTTTCTTCAACCTTGAAACTTACTTAAACACTTGAAGTTGATAAGTACTAAATAATCACATACGTTTTGTTATCATCAAAATAAGAAACTAGTGATTGTAACCTTAGGCCAACACTATTCATCTCTTGCAACATTTATGCTTTTTAGTTTTTATCTTTCAATCAAGAAGACAATTGAGCATCACAACTCTTATCTATAGAAATATAGAGGAGAAATTCTAGAGCCCGTAATTGAGAATCCGGCTTCACTTTTTAATTTGAGTTGACCGTTTGCACTATTTTTTTAATTGTTGTATTTTCACATTGATTAGTGTAATGGTCTCAATTTCTCATAAATCTCAATTAACACAAATATTTACATTAATCAACAAATTATCATAATCATCTCCAATATTCTTGAAAATTCCGGCAGCACCTCTTTTGTAAATTACTGAGCTATCCTAATATACAGTTCAAGTCACAATAATTTCAGCCAACATCAGCCTACTTAATATCAATCCATATATGAAAACCAAACTCAATAATCACCCATACAATTATGATAATATTTCGGCTCACAACATCCTACTTATTCTCTAAATAACAATTTCGACTTGATTTCGCCTACTTATTCATATATAACAACTCAACAATCATAATATATGGGCTCGAGGGTACCCCTTTCTGTTTTCACAACATAATACCAGTTTTATTAATAAATCCAACTCATTAAGATCATAGTCATCTAAATCATGCTATAAATAACATCAATAAGAATGTAAATATATACAATATGAAGCTTTACAATACACAAAATTATAACTCCTAAACGTCTCTATACAACAAAATTTCCAACGAAGCACTTGAAACCTTAAATTGAGCCTTCGCCTTACCATAACCTGAAACATAATAATCTATGGAGGGGTGAGCTCAACAGAGAGGAAAAAAATCGAGAGAATGATATACATATCAGAATAAAAGGAAGCATATTTTTCTTCAAATGTCAAGACAAATATAGTTAAGGAAAAGAAACAATTATATTAAGGTAAAAAGTCAACGCAATTATCTCTATGGTTTGCAAAATGACCTGAATCCTTCGACCAGTGACTCTGTAACTTAAATCTCTGCACAGTAATTTGCAGGGTCTATTAGTTGTATCGAATAATTTACTTTAGTGACTTAATTTATTATCGAAGTCATCTCACGGGTACATATTCCATGACCTATACACGATGGTACACTAGTCACAATAAGTTAATCCAGGTAATATATATATATCACCAAACATACTTATATATTGTATATCGTATCACACTTCAAGTACTGCATGGATTAACCTGCACACTTTCACACATCATATAATATTTTATTATTTCTTATAATAAAGCAAAGTTTCACAGTCCTACATTAAGGACAAGCATACAACATTATTCATTTTGAATAAGTATATCGTTACTTTATGACTGATGATCCATCTCGCACCTCGTCTTCGCACCCACCGCTCCCGCTGACCTCTTCCCTCATATAACAACATACAATATCATACGCCGTCTTCACACCTACCAGCTCCCGCTGGCCACTTCCTTCATTTAATAACATACAATGTCATACCCCGTCTTCACATCTACCAGCTCCCGCTGGCCCCTTCCTTCGTTTGACAATACACAATATCATATCCCGTCTTCACACCTACCAGCTCCCGCTGGCTCCTTCCTTCGTTTAACAACACAACATCACATATACATCAACTATCAAGATAACATATACAGTGTCAGTTATATTATGATATACTTTTTTCATTCACCAATCATGTGATTGATGTGTCACACATGATCAAGTTCGTGTAACTAACAAGTACATGCACGCATTCAAACCTACATACACTTACATTTCTCATTCATTCAATGACGGATCAGTTACATTCTCAATACCCGTCCTTTGTTATAAGATTGGTTCTTTTAGCTAGTTATGATTTTTCATTCATATATTGGATATTTGGTGAATGGATTTTAATACACTACTTATCTGGATCCAGGATCTTAATATGTTTTGAAGTTAATAACAGTCCACTAGTCCTCTTGCATAATAATAAATAAATAATCCTTGACAGGTTATCCACGATATATGGTTATACAATATACCGCAGATGTGCATGTATAAGTACTATACATTCACCCCCACCCATACTTCTTAAAGACATAAACCATTACCTAACTCATTTTTTGAGTATGTCTCATATATATATATATATATATATATATATATATATATATATATATATATATATATATATATATATATATATATATATATATATATATATATCGGTCTGATCAGTGTCACACTCCTTATTGATACTTCATTCAATAGCTAATAGTACTAAACGTCTTATGATTATCACTGACGCATTAATTTATGATTTATCATTCTTATAGAATTGTTATCATACTTCGCTGGTTATATTATGGTAGCAATAATGATTTAACTACACAATTATTCTACTCATTAGCTGGCTCCTCCAATCGAAGTCTAGTTCTTTCTAAATCCATCATGATTCCATATGCCGTTCAAGTGTCATACAAGTATTGACACCTTACATATTAGAAGTAGTTCATGAGACTCACTTTACAGTAACCATCATATGTTGGGTGTATGTGCACTTAGGTAAACTTAATTTCATGCCTCCAAAAAAACCTTCAAGTTTTCTCCTTGCCACAGAAAGCCACATGAGAGAAATAGGTAATAAGATTTGAAATAAGGCACTCTAACCCAAAGAGGGAAAGCACCTTTACTAATAAACACGATATATAATATCAAATGCAAGTAGATGGATACGTGCATTATTTATGAGAATATAACCAATCACCGGACAATTACCACTACCTGAAGTAGAGAATGCAAAACTTTTATAAATTTAATATGACAAGGCTCAAGGACTGAAGAGAAAAGTGTTATACTAATACCACTTCAATAGGACCAGAATTTTCCTTTTTTATTTTTTTATTTACTACAACTGTTGCTCAGAATTAAGACGGAGAAAAAGTGTTCTAACAATGAAGTCTCTAAAGATAAACTATTGAGTATCTAGACAGAACTTTTGAAGGAGTTCTCAAGAAAATAATGAATAGACATCGACTATGAGCATCAATCCTTTAAAGGAATATTGAGAAAATGTTGGATATATATAGGTCAAGCTTATTGAGGAATTTAAATTTTTGACTTAACCTTTTTCATATGTCTATTTTATGGCACTCGTTAGGATCATCCATATTGTCACCCAAAATAAGTAAGGAGTCAATGCAAGCTATTCCACACAAAGGACATAAGTTTGATATGTCATGGAATGTTCCAAGTCCATCTTCTACATGTATAGATGATAGTTTAGTAGAAAGTTTCGAGTGATATAAAGTATGATAAAAGGCTATTAAATATTTTATTATTTCTAATATTCTAAACCTATATCCAAATTTCTCGATTTGGTTGGAAACTATTTGAATTACCCCAGTTCGTAATTTAATTATAATTTAGAGTCACTCCTCATTCCTATGCTTAGATCTTTTCAATGGTTCTAGAATTCAATTTGAGGTCCTCACGAATCTCTTAATCAAGAGCAACGTGTGCAACAATTAAGTATTTTAGATAAATAACCCCATTTATCACAATTACCAGCATAAGTAATTAACCGAACTACTAGATACACAATTCACATTATTACAAGTATCTTGATCCCAATTATAATGTATTATACTTGACGTAAGTCTTCTTAAACTATTAATAACTCAATCCTCTTATTATCTTTTTGGCCATGGTTATATGATTGTAACCTACACATGGTAGTTTCCCAATAAGAATAATTTACAATAATATTATTAGTTCAAGTTTTGCATCCTACATCAAAATTTCTAGATTCATGGATTACACTATTCAACTCTGACGAAATTCCTATCCTACTCATAGTGTTTCAACAATATCCCTATCACATGTATTCAAACGGGACATGATAAGAACCACTGCAAGGTAGACTTTTATGGCCTTTTATACCTTTTAAGTGATATATCATGTAGTATAGGTAGTGTGATTTAGCAATGATAATTAGTCATGAGCTTACTGTTTGAATACATTTTGTAGATCTGTCTTTTCAGACGACCGACGATGTTTTTATAATAACTTTTTGATCGATCACATATATTACATATATATTGTCACATTACCATGTTTATTATCTAATAAATTTTATCAATAATTCTTATTTTAATTTAGTAATGTGCAGGCCCATTGCTAAAGGAGAGGGAAGCAAAATGAGCCCAAAAAGCCATAAAATTCTGATTTAATTTAGAACTAATTCGAAATCAGAAAATAAGGGCAGATCAAGGTAAATCAGAGAAGGTAAAATCAGTTGAAAACCGGTTAAGATAAATCTTCACAAATCAATTGGTTAAAGCCAAAGATCAAAGGGAGTTTCGTCAAAATCCTTGACCTAAACTGAAAATCCAGCTGAAGATAAACAAAAATCTAGAAACCAGATATGTTTGCCCCTAGGGTGTGGCCACCTGGCCACACCCAGGCCGCATTTTCGTGGCTTTGTTGAGAAAGTTGGGGGAGCATTTACTCCCCCTATCTTCGTACGCTCTCTCCGTTTGGTTTTGCCTATAAATACTGAGTTTTTCAGAACTATAGGGAGAGACCATACAGAGATAGATTTTAGGCCAGTTTTTTTATTCTTCTTAGTGTATTTTTTTATTTTTATTTTTATATAATTTTCAGTTTTATTATGTAATTCAGAGGAGATTAGAGTTTCATAGGAGAATGAGAGTGAAGTTTGTGCTGAGAGTGACACCAGTGTAAGTTGTTCTTCTTTTCTCTTATTGTTACAACATTGAATCTATAGTTACATTTTTATGTTCTTTTTTGTTTTTGTATTCTTCTTCTTCTTTTCTACTTCGCTTATTTTGGTACCAATTGCTATCCAAGTGAGTCTTATAGCATCGAAAGAGCCTTGCCTTTGTGAGTGCCACCGGTACCTCATGATCAGTCTGTATCATTTCATACTTGTATTGTCTTGATGATATAATATGGAAGAGATGAGAATTAACTCTTATGGGCTATGCGCTGATTGCCTCCACTTCAAGGTGACATCATCGCTACAGATTCAAGGTAAGTATTTGGCCAGAGGAGGTAAGTATTTCTTTAGGTTTAACTTTTTTCTTTTAATTTTTAGTTTAGATCACAAACACCATCAACTCTCAACTCTTTTATCACTCTTTTCAATTTTTTGTATATATCCATTTTTTATTTTCTCTACCTTCTCAATCTACCACTTTCTTTCTAACTTAACTTTAATTTATTTTTCCTTTTCTTTTAAAGAACCAAAAGAAGATATTTAAACATTGAATGTAACTTAAAAGAGAACTTGCTAAAAAACTTCCATCGCTAGTCCCTCCTTGTGGATCACGACCCGTATAGCCACTTGCTATAGCGGTAGAATTGAGTACTTGCACATTTTATTCTTAAGTTCTGAAATTCTGTATTTTCTGTGTGCAGGTAAAATCCTCAATCACTTTTATTCTATATATTTAAATAAAACACAGAAAGTTCTATTAGAAACTAGATATTCATTACCTTTCCAGTGATATATTACATGATAGGTTTAATTCAACTAAACCATTCCAAATATTCAGAAATTTTTCAGTCATGAATGGGTTCTGCAGTACAGTAGTTTCGACCAACATGTCATATTTCTGTAATAACTCAAAACATAGGTATCCATTGGGGGACACGGTAAGAGCCTTTGAAAGTAGACTCGATTATCTTTTCAATAATATATTATATGATACCTAAAGTTCCTAATATACTGACGAACTAAATCAATCTTTACAGATTTTAGTGTTTGATAGATTTACGCCCCGTATCAAGAGTGTTAAAATTTATGAAATTTTCAACTTGCTCTTCAACTTCTCCACCCAATTCAGAATTATAATCAAATAATGGACTGGAATGTTTAGGATTCTACTTACAAACTTGATCCTTCGTCACTTTAACCTACCATCCACTTCTTAATCTCATAAAAATAAAAGATCTATCATTTTGTTTGTAACAATTATTTAGTTCAGAAATTATAAGAACTATTAAAGAACATAGATCAAGAGAAACCCGCCTCGCAACTAATTTTTGATTACAAGAGTTTTAAAGCAATATAAATTAATTATAAGAGGTAGATTATAACATGATTATAAGAATTTTCTGAAATTGAGAAAATTGAAATAGGTTTAAATCAAGACGAAATCTTTATCACCTATAGATTTCTTCCTCTACTTAGTGCTGTTGAACCTCCACCTTGTCGCCGGTGCCCAAGAGTAGGGAGAGAGTAGAATAGTGAGAAAGGGAGAGGTTGGGAGAGAAAGAGGTTGAAGAGATCTCAATTTTGAGAGATTCTAGGACTTGCCATGGAGATTTCTCCTCCAGGGAGAGGATGAAGATGATGAACTCTCATCGGACTCTTTTAAGATCTACATCCATCTAATTTTACAAGTTTGTCATGACCCATTTCATCCAAGTATCCAATTCTCAAATTAAGAAGATCTAGTCCCTTGATCTTCCGTCCCATGCATACCTACTCCCTCCATTAACAAAAAAATATAAAAATTTCTCATGGTTGTGTTTTCTTGATAAATACACATATTTCATGTATAATACTAGTATATCTATACATTGAAGTACTATGTGCACAATAACTATGATGTATGTATATTCATACATACCACACAAAATTCCCAAAATTATTGAAATTCATTACATACTCAATTAATCAATATCAATTTTTTTTCATATTCTATATAGTCTTAATAACCCAAGATTTATATTATTAAATTGAGGTCAATATTCCGGGGTGTTACAGTTATACCCCCTTATAAAAGTTTCGTCCTTAAAACTTGCTTCCTGAAATGAGTAGGTATAAAATTTCCACATTTTTCATACATATCGGGGCCGTTTGTTTCGCGTAAAACTCCGTAATTCGTAAATGACTTACTACCCAGTTACAACTACGGCGTTTGTTTGGACTGTAATTCGTAAAAGACTTACGTAACTCAACTAATACTCACTTGCAACCCAGTTACCACTCACTTACAGCCCAGTTACAGTTAATTTTGTGGTCATACAAATTTGTATTATTTTTTTATATTAATATTAAATTTTTTTAATATTTAACTTTTTTTAATATTATTTGCAGTATTAAAACTTTTAAAATCACCAAATAGTAAATTTTGTGGTCAACTTTTTCACTTACAACTTATACATTATGACAACCAAACACCGTAAAGTACAATACACTTTCCCACTTTACAATTTTATATTACCAACCAAACACCGTAAAATTTACATACATGTAACTCATTCACAATTGTAAAAAGACTTTACCAATTACAACTACGAATTACAGCCAGTTACGACAACCAAACAGACCTCATAAAATCTTTCTTTGATGCAACATCTTTCTCGATCATTCACATCAAGATTCATTATCTCTTGATTAATTCTATACTATAACCTTACGATTTGAATCACTTGATATTTTAATCATTCCCTTACTCCAGTGTCCCATACCACTGGCAGCTCATACTGAGGACCCACACCCCCAGCAGAGCACATTCGAATTATGGCATGTGGGTACCATAATCTGAACATAAGGGAGTAACCAAATATCTCGCGCTTCGGGATTTATCATATACGTAAGAACTCCTACCCCTCCTTAAACCAACCATATCAAATAACATATCCACGTGCAAACGACACATAAGCATACAAATCAAACATAGCAACCAGTCCTAGCAATCAATCATCTTCCTACGATAACTGCTCTAGATCACATCCCTATGCTAAATCCTAAGCTCTGATACCAACTGTAACGGTCTCAGTTTCTCATAAATCTCAATTAATATAAACATCTACATTAATCAACAGATTATCATAATCATCTCCAATATTCTTGAATATTCCGGCAACACCTCCTTTGTAAATATTGAGCTGTCCAAATATACAGTTCAAGTCACAATAATTTCAGCCAACATCAGCCTACTTAATATCAATCCATATATGAAAACCAAACTCAATAATCACCCATGTAATCATGATAATATTTCGGCTCACAACGGCCCACTTATTCTCCAAATAATAATTTTGACTTGACTTCGCCTACTTATTCATATATAACAACTCAACAATCATAATATATAGGCTCGAGGGTACCGCTTTCTGTTTTCACAATATAATACCAATTTATTAATAAATCCAACTCATCAAGATCATAGTCATCTAACTCATGCTATAAATAATATCAATAAGATTGTAAATATATACAACATGAAGCTTTACAGTACACAAAATTATAACTCCTAAGCATCTCTATATAACAAATTTTTTAACGAAGCGCTTGAAATCTTGAATTGAGCCTTCACCTTACCATAACCTGAAACATAATAATCTATGAAGGGGTGAGCTCAAAAACTCAGTGAGGAGAGGAAAAAAAATCAAGAGAATGATATACATATCAGAATAAAAGGAAGCATATTTTTCTTTAAATGTCAAGGCGAATATAGTTAAGGAAAAGAAACAATTATATTAAGTAAAAAGTCAATCCAACTATCTCTATGGTTTGTAAAATGACCTGATTCCTTCGGTCAGTGATTCTGTAACTTAAATCTCTACACTGTAATTTGTAGGGTTTATTAGTTGTATCGAATAATTTACTTTAGGGACTTAATTTATTATCGAATTCATCTCACGGGTACATATTCCATACCCTATACACGATGGTACACTAGTCACAATATATACTTCACCAAACATGCTTATATATTATATATCGTATCACACTTCAAGTACAGTATGGATTAACCCGTACACTTTCACACATCATATAATATTTTATTATTTCTTATAATAAAGTAAAGTTTCACAGTCCTACATCAAGGACAAGCATACAACATTATTCATTTTGAATAAGCATATCATTACTTTATGACATACGATCCATCTCCCCGTCTTCGCACCTACCGGCTCCCGCCAGCCCCTTCCCTCATATAACAACATACAATATCATACGCCATCTTCACACCTACCAGCTCCCGCTGGCCCCTTCCTTCGTTTAACAACATACAATGTCGTACCCCATCTTTACATCTACCAGCTTTTGCTGGCCTCTTCCTTCATTTGACAATATACAATGTCATATACCGTCTTCACACCTACCAGCTCCCGCTGGCTCCTTCCTTTGTTTAACAACACAACATCACATATACATCAACTATCAAGATAACATATACAGTGTCAGTTATATTATGATATACTTTTTCATTCACCAATCATGTGATTGATGTGTCACACATGATCAAGTTCGTGTAACTAACAAGTACATGCACGCATTCAAACCCACATACACTTACATTTCTCATTCATTCAATGACGCATCATTACATTCTCGATACCCGTCCTTTGGTTATAAGATTGGTTCTTTTAGCTAGTTATGATTTTTCATTCATATGTTGGATATTTGGTGAATGGATTTTAATACACTACTTATCTGGATCCAGGATCTTAATATGTTTTGAAGTTAATAACAGTCCACTAGTCCTCTTGCATAATAATAAATAAACAATCCTTCACAGGTTATCCACGATATATGGTTATACAATAACCGCAGATATGTATGTATAAGTACTATACATTCACCCCCACCCATACTTCTTAATGGCATACCATTTCCTAACTCACTTCTTGTGTATGTCCATATATATCACCCCCACCCATACTTCTTAATGACATACCATTTCCTAACTCACTTCTTGTGTATGTCCATATATATATATATATATATAATATATATATATATATATATATATATATATATATATATATATATATATAGGGAAAAGTGCTCCTAGTAGGTCTCCTTAGATTGTAATCTAAGGAGACGGCTTAAAATTCTAACATCCCAATTTTTTTTTCACAATCTGACCGCACATTATCATATTCATGTTATAAGATGTATGCATATAAAAAATCACATGATTTGAAGTTTATTTACTCTATTTCTTTGGGTTCAAACATTAATGATTTTTAAACAGTAGAACAAAATGGAACGATTAGATCAATGAGTAAATGAACTTTAAATCACGTGATTTTTTATATGCGCATATCTTATAACATGAATATGATAATGTACGGTCGGATCGTGAAAAAAAAATCGGGATGTTAGAGTTTTAAGCCGTCTCCTTAGATTGTAATCTAAGGAGACCTACTAGGAGCACTTGACCCATATATATATATAATATATATATATATATATATATATATTATATTATATAATATATATATATATATATATATATATAATATATATATATATATATATATATATATCGGTCGGATCAGTGTCACACTCTTTATTGATACTTCATTCAATAACTAATAGTACTAAACGTCTTATGATTATCAACTGACACATTAATTTATGATTTATCATTCCTATAGAATTGTTATCATACTTCGCTGGTTATATTATGGTTGCAACAATGATTTAACTACACAATTATTCTATTCATTAGCTGGCTCCTTCAATCGAAGTCTAGTTCTTTCTAAATCCATCATGATTCCATATACCGTTCAAGTGTCATACAAGCATTGGTACCTTACATATTAGAAGTAGTTCATGGGACTCACTTTACAGTATCCATCATATGCTGGGTGTATGTGCACTTATGTAAACTTAATTTCATGCCTCCAAAAGAAAACCTTCAAGTTTTCTCCTTGCCACGGAAAAGCTACATGAGGAAATAGGTTATAAGATTTGAAATAAGGCACCCTGGACCCAAAGAGGGAAAGCACCTTTACTGATAGACGCGATATATAATATCAAATGCAAGTAGATGGATACATGTACTATTCATGGGAATATAACCAATCACCGGACAATTACCACTACTTGAAGTAGAGAATGCAAAATTGTTATAATTTAATATGACAAGGCTCAAGGACTGAAGAGAAAGTGTTATACTAATACCACTTCAATAGGACCAGAATTTTCTTTTCTTATTTTTTTATTTACTACAACTGCTGCTCAGAATCAAGACAGAGAAAAAGTGTTCTAATAATGAAGTCTCTAAAGATAAACTATTGAGCACCTAGATAGAACTTTCGAAGGAGTTCTCAAGAAAAATGAATAGACATCGACCATGAGCTTCAATTCTTTAAAGGAATATTGGAAAAACGTTGGATATATATAGGTGATTAGTCTACAATTCTGCATTATTATATTGCATTTCCCTGCTGATTTATGAATAAAATGTCAGTCTAAACTGTGTTTTGGTTTCACTTGCAGATAAATCAGGAGTTTAAGGGCAAAAGGGTAATAAGAGCTTAATTAAACCTATTTTAGGGTAATTAAATCCATATTATTTGGAGGGCAAACAAGGGAACATCTAGAAGATGCAATGAACCTAGACCTTTGCGCAAGTCAGAGGAATATTCGGGCGAAAATGCCAAAATTCGGATATACCAAGATGGTCCTAGAAGCCAGAGGAAGATTCTCGCCAAAACCAGGGAAATAATTCCCTGATTTTGTCGCGGAGCCACGGCAATTACCGCGGATCCGCGCAATTTGGTGAGGCCACGCGTCGATCTTCAACGCCTGTCCCTGTCTCGTCTTCTAGAACCCCTTTTCGCCTATAAAATCCCCTGCAGAGGCTAGAAACGACGAGTTTTTGATTTTAGGCTAGGGTTTCTATGTTTTAGTGTAGGGTAGTGTAGGTGTTCTTCCTTTCTTTTCTTTTTTATTTGTATTTGTATTTCATTTTTAGATCTTGTAGTAGGGCTGAGAGATTCAGAGAGAGATAGAGAGGGATTGATGTAATAGATGGTGACAATCTATGTAAAGGTGTCTCCTTGCTTCTCCAATGTAATCTTCTCCATCTTCTACATGATGCTTGGCTAACTTTTCTTCTCATGACAATCTAATTACTAACTACTAACCATCTAACCACTTACTTGATAATTCACATGAATTTAATAGTCTCTACAAGGCCTTGCTCTTGCAAGAGCCATTGATGGCTCGTGATGATAGACTCTAACATTCTAACATTTCTAACATCTAACTCACTAACTTGCTAATTTGTAATGTCTTCTTTATTTTATGCTCATCTCTAACCAGTTTTGATGATTTAACAGTATCTTGCAACTTGTTACGTGGTATTAATGTGTTGTTTAATGTAGAAGAACAATCTTATGAGCCATACTTTGTATCGTATCTTGAAGCCAAGGATTAGTGATGGTCAAGGATTCGTGTGAGGCAACTATCATTAAGGGGTTAACATGGTTAGTGGAGCAATTAGTAGTTAGTAGCCATGAGTTTTTCTTTTATCTTGTTTTAAAAATCATTTGTTTTCACCATCGTCTTTGTTCATCTTTGTTTTCATTTTCTTTACCACAAGCTTCATCTTCTTTTCTATTTTGTTTTTCAAACCACTTCTCTTTGTTTTCACATCGCCACTTTCATTGCATCTCCTCACCTATCACTTCTGGATTTCTTTTCTTTTCATTTCTTTTTCATTCTTTAAACAAAAAGAACTGTTAACAAACGACGTAAATAAAGACTGTTAATGCTTCTACCGCCTCCCGTCCCTGTGGATTCGACCCGTTGAGCCAATGCTATAATGGAAGTATCGAGGGAACATTAGCACATACGAGCTTTTTCATTGATTTTATAAAACACACGTTTTCGAGTGCTGGTGTCGCTACGATCAAATTTTCTGCGCCATTGCCAGGGAACGGGAATGATTCTGATTTCACGTTTTTGTTAATATTTTCTTCTCTGTTTTGGTGTGCAGGTCAAAGTTTACATGAACTTAATATTGCAGAACCCAATTAGCATTGTAGCTCCATGCTCTTGAAAGCAGGGACCCAATGTGGCTATTTTGTGATCATTGTGTATCTTATTGTGGTGGGACTTGTTCATTGTAATAGCTAGTGGATCTGTACGATTACTTTCCTGCTTTGATTGCCCAAATACCACAATAAACTAAAGAACTAAAATACGGTATTTAGATGTTTTTAAAACGGTTTAGACATTTGGATTTAGGCACGTGTTAATTCAATTCCAATATACTGTATTTTGTTTTGTTGTTGTGATCTGGATTGAGGTGTACATATGGCATTGCATATAGCATAGGACGAACATGTGGGTGATTTACTCGCTTTGTGATATATTCTTGTCTATATTGCACGCTGAACGAATTAAAATTAAGGGCAAAACCCATACAAGATAAGGTGGGATTTCATCACCCTTCCTTAGCCCAAAAACTACTCCCCCACTCACACAACCCAAGCCCTAATAAAATTAATAGACGTTGGCCTCTAGGGACATCTCGGACTCATTAAGAGATTGACCGAGGGTAGACCTTGTTTTGAATCTACTCTTGTGAAATCGGTGTCTAAGGTTAGGGATTAAGAGGTTACACCTCGAAGATACCATGGTTTGGCGTAATTAAGGCCCGTTGCTTACGCACGGATGCCTCCCACCGTATTTTGCCTCTACCTGGCCAATTGCTTGCGGTAGGATTCAAGCAACAACCTCCCCCGGGTAATCGACCAGTTAGGAGTCGCCTAGGTCTAGGTCAACCTTAATATAGGCTTGGTTTTGATTTTTTCTTTTCTTTTTGTTTGTTATTTGCTTTTCCTTTTTTGTTTATGATTGTTTGTGAAATGGAATTCAACAACAACAACAATTCTTTCAATTCGAATGTGAATTCATATTTCACACAGACCCCATTTGTTTCAGATAATTCCACCCGGTTTTTCACAATATGAACCAACCAAATACACCAGGTTGGACTTATCCGAATCAATACAACCCATACCCACAATCTTATGACTATAATTTCCAAAATAATTTCAACTCTTCACAGAGTTAATGGGGATTCACCTCCACCGAGTTAAATTTTCAACCTCCTCGTACACCGGTCCACCTTGTCCACAATTTGCACAATATTCATTCCCCGATTTCGCTTCCTATACTCCTTTTTCTGGACCTCCCATTGAAGAAAAATCCGAGTTAGAAAAGAGTATATAAGCCAACCTATAAGAGGCCGAGCGACAACGTCAGAAAATGTTGGCCTCTCCAATTCCACAATATTTTCAAGAGTCTTACTTAGTTCCACCTCCTCATAATGAACAACCATCTGCCCTGAAAATGAGTAAGGAACTCTTATGTGAGTCCAAGCTTCATTTCAAACCATGTTGGACTCACAATCTTCACTATATTTCCAAAACCAAGATTCTTATACTCCTTTTCTGGACCATCCACTTGCAGAAAAATCAAGTCTAGAAAAGAGTATAGAAGTCTTGCAGGAGTCCGCGTTATAATTTCAAAAATTTTCTTCTCAGTCAATTGATAGGTTGGAAACACAATTAAATAAATTAGTAAACATTTATAAGAATGAAGAAACTCTCTCTTCTTAACTTTGACCAATCCAAATATCTCTATCTCTATCAATTTGACCCATGACTCTTGTTGTTTTGAAAACCAAGATTCCTACACTCCTTTTCTATAACAACCACTTGAAGATACATTACATATAGAAAAGAGTATAGAAAGTCTTGCAAGAGTCTGCATTAAAATTTCAAAAATCTTCTACCGAGTCTATCAATAGGTTGGAAACACAATTGAGTCAATTAGTTAGCATTTATAGGAATGAGGAAACTCTATCTTATCAACCTTTGACCAATTCAGCTATCCCAAACTTTATTGATGTGACCTAAGACTTTTGTCATTTTGAAAATCAAGATTCAATTTCAGCACACCCATCTAAACTTGTCCAAACTTCAAATCTCATTGACATTTTGACTAGTTATCTTTTTCCTGAAATTGAACTTGAGCATGAATATGATCCTAAACTTCCACTTGGTAATTCATTTTCACTTCCTGATTCAATATTGACTGAGGTATTTTTACCTGAATTCATGCCTTTTTCCGAGTCAGTATTGGATCCAGTGCTAGTCCATTGTGAAATTGAATCACCAATCTTTTATGATCATCATATTGAACTTGACCAATTTCATACTTTTGAAAGCCCCATTGATAAATTGGCAAGTTCTCATTTTTATGGAATTGAAATCAATGAGGAATGTGACTTTGATCCATAAATTTGTGATCCAGTTTAAATTTCTGAATCAATATTGACTCCTGTAAGTTACCCAATTTGAGCAACATTTTAGAGTCAGTTTTGATTCTCATACATGTCATCTTGAACTTGAATCACCAATCTTAGAAAGTCACATTCCATCATAGGGAAATCAATGTGGACTTGAGTTTCATCTTCTTGATTTGGACCCACTTCCTGAGCCAATCTCGACTCCCGAACATTTACTTAACTTAAGTATTTTTCTTTAGTCGGTATTAGTTCCTGTACTTCTTGAGTCTAAATCAATCATTCCATTCTGGGACAAGGGTCCTGATAAATTTGACTCTGAAATTATTTTGAAATTTTGAAAATTAGATGGGGTTAAATTCTTAATAAAAATCATAAATATGTACATCATTCTAGTGGGTTGTATTATATAGAGGTCTCTGGTGGGTTCCTCCAGACTCCATGCAAATTGCATTAGGTCACATTTCGTGGACAAATCAGACCACCACCCGAAACCACCACCTTGAGGTGATTTTTCCTTCCCTCTCTATTTGTTTCATGCATACATACATCACGATGCATTGAGGACAATGCATGAGATAAGTGAGGGAGGATTTACTAACGTAGAGTTTTTATATTTTCTTTCTTTTACACTTCTTTTAGGATATTCCTAAAATTTTTCTTTGTATAGGATTTTTCTTTTCTTTAAATTTTTTTTTGGAAATAAGAGACAAAGTTTTGATCTATTTTTAAGAAAATTAAGATGCTCTAAGAAATTAAGAAAGCCTTAATTATGACATCTTAAACCTCGTCGAAATAATGGATCTTATTTAAAATTATAGGCTAAGTTAAATTGGGAAGATAATTTTATCTTGAATTTTTTGCCTTAGATAATTTGCATTTTACACAAACACAATTTTTAGGATGGAAACAAAGACCTAAAATCCCATAAAGCAAAAATAAATAAAGAATAAAAAATATATATATATATAATCACTTATTAAGCTGGATAATTATGCCTCAAGAAGCATGATTATTCACGCCTAATGGTGGTCAAAAGAAACAAATAATCTCCCCTTAGTTTTGTGGCCTTGTTTACTCGAGTCCTTAAACCCGAGGGATGTTTTCTCATCTGGTGCCCTAGGACCGTCTGGTTTGGGAGTCATCGGTTAAAGGCTCATTGCATAGGTAAACTAGAAAGCCTAATAAAGTTAAGGGAAGGGGAAAAAAGAAGAGAAAAAGAAAAATATATATATAAAATAAATGGTTTGATAGTTAGAGTTGAAATCCCAGAAATCTTCACTATCACAAAGTCATATTATCTAGGTTTTATGAAAGATAAAATATTTAATCCAATTTTGAATTCTTACCTTAATTGAAGACAAGATCTAGCATAGAGACTAAGCTTAAAGGAGAATAATTTTTGGTGGACTTATGACCTTAGATCGCTTATATTTTTGCAAAAATATTTCGAAAAGTTGTCTCTCTTTCAAAATGTGTTTTCAAAATACTAACATTTGTCTTCTTTCTTTATGGATTTTGTGGGTGCAATCCGCTGAAAACCCTCAGGGGACAACACTCCTCTTCTAGGGGTAACCTAGAGGTTTAACGGCTTGTTGCACACGCTCAGTGCAATTGTGTCACCTACGAAAGTGGTGTAATAACATTTGTAGTATAAATTTTCTTTTCTTGTTTTGCTCGGGACGAGCAAAAGATAAGTGTGAGGGTGTGATTAGTCTACAATTCTGCATTATTATATCGTATTTTCCTATTGATTTATCAATAAAATGTCGGTCTAAACCGTGTTTTGGTCTCTCTTACAGATAAATCAGGAGTTTAAGGGCAAAAGGATAATGAGAGCTTAATTAAACCCATTTTACGGTAATTAAATTCACAATTCTTGGAGGCCAAGTAAGAGAACATCTAGAAGATGCAATGAACCTAGACCTTTACGCACTCAGAGGAATATTCGGAGAAAAAGTGTTCTAACAATGAAGTCTCTAAAGATAAACTATTGAGCATCTAGATAGAGCATTTGAAGGAGTTCTCAAGAAAATAATGAATAGACATCGACCATGAGCTTCAATCCTTTAAAGAAATATTGAGAAAATGTTGGATATATATAGGTCAAACTTCCTATATTGAGAAATTTAAATTTTTTGACTTAACTTTTTTCATATGTCTATATTATGGCACTCTTAGGATCATCCATATTGTCACCCAAAATAAGTAAGGAGTCAATGCAACCTATTTCACACAAAGAACAAAAGTCTGATATGTCATGGAATGTTCCAAGTCCATCTTCAACATATATAGATGATAGTTTAGCAGAAAATTCTGAGCGATATAAAGTATGATGAAAGGCCATTAAATATTTTATTAGTTATAATATTTCAAAATCCTATATCCAAATTTCTCGATTTGGTTGGAAACTATTTGAATTACCTCAGTTTGCAATTAATTATTGTTTAGTGTCACTCGTCATTCCAACGCTTAGATCCTTTCATTCTAGAATTCAATTAGAGGTCCTCACGAATCTCTCAATTAAGAGCAACGTGTGCAACAAGTAAGCATTTTAGGTAAATAACCCCATTTATCATAATTACCAACATAAGTTATTAACCGAGCTACTATACACAATTCACATTATTACAAGTATCTTGATCCCAATTATAATTTATTATGCTTGACGTAAGTCTTCTTAAACTTTTAATATCTCAATTCTCTTAGTATCTTTTTGGTCATAGGTTATGTGATCGTAACTCACACATGGTAGTTTCCCAATAAGAATAATTTATAATAATATTATTAGTTCAAGTTTTGCGTCCTACTTCAAAATTTCTAGATTCATGGATTACACTATTCAATTCTGGCGAAATTCCTCTCCTACTCATAGTATTTCAACAAAATCCCTATCACATGTATTCAAATGGGACATGATAAGAACCACTGCAAGATAGAATTTTATGGCCTTTTATACCTTTTAAGTGATATATCATGTTTTATAGGAAGTTTGATTTAGCAATGATAATTAGTCTGGAGCTTACTGTTTGAATACATTTTATAGATCTGTATTTTCAGACGGCCGACGATATTTGTATAATAACTTTTATTCTAGATATTTAAATGAAACACAGAAAGTTCTACTAGAAACTAGACTTCATTACCTTTCTATTAATATATTACATGATAGGTTTAATTGAACTAAACTATTCCAAATATTCAGAAAATTTTCAGTCATGAATGAGTTCTGCACTATAGCAGTTTCGACTAACATATCATTTTTCTGCAATAACTCAAAACATAGGTATCCAATGGGGACACGGTAAAGCCATTGGAAAGTAAACTCGATTATACTTCTAATGGTATATTATATGATACCTATAGTTCTTAATATATTGATGAACTGAATCAATCTTTACAAATTTTAGTGTTTGACAGATTTACGCCCCGCATCAAGAGTGTTAAAATTTATGAAATTTTTAACTTGTTCTTCAACTTCTCCACCCAATTCAGAATTATAATCAAATAATAGACTGAAATGTTTAAAATTCTACTTACAAACTTGATCCATCATCACTTTAACCCGCCATCCACTTCTTAATCTCATAAAAATAAAAGATGTACTATTTTGTTTGTAACAATCATTTAGTTCAGAAATTGTAAGAACTATTAAAGAATATAGATTAAGAGAAGCCCACCTCATAACTGATTTTTTATTACAAGAGTTTCAAAGCAATATAAATTAATTATAGGAGGTAGATCATAACATGATTATAAGAATTTTCTAAAATTGAGAAAATTAAAATAGGTTTAGATCAAGATCGAATCTTCCTCACCTATATATTTCTTCTTCTTCTTCGTGCCATCGAACCTTTGCCTTGCCGCCGGTGCCCAAGAGTAGGGAGAGAGAGTAGAATAGTGAGAGAGGAGATGTTGGGACAGAAAGAGGTTGAAGAGATCTAAATTTTGAGTGATTCTAGGGCTTGCCGTGGAGATTTCTCCTCTAGGGAGAGGATGAAGATGATGAACTCTCATTGGACTCTTTTAAGATCTACGCCCATCTATTTTTATAAGTTTGTCATGGCCCATTTCATCGAAGTGTCCAATTCTCAAAGTAAGAAGATCTAGGCTCTTGATCTCCCCTCCAATGCATACCTACTCCCTGCACTAACAAAAAAAAATTATAAAAATTTCTCATGGTTGTGTTTTCTTGATAAATGCACATATTTCTTGTATAATACTAGTTTATCTATACATTGAAGTACTATGTACACAATAACTATGATATATGTATATTCATACATACCACACAAAATTCTAAAATTACTAAAATTCATTACATACTCAATTAATCAATATCAATTTTTTTTCATATTCTATATAGTCTTAATAACCCAAGATTTATATTATTAAATTGGGGTCAATATTCCGGGGTGTTACAGTTAGCATACACCTATTCACTCCTGTCAAATATACTTTTAATTGGTATCAGAGCTTTGAACTCAGTTTTTTTTAACTACCTTAGATAGATCCATTAGCTAATCACTTATTCATTTGCATCATTTGCTTGTTTTTTACACAAATATCCATGGTCGAAGGAATAAAGACTCCACCCAAGTTTGATGGCCTTAACTTTTTAATATGAAAGGTTAAGATTATTTTTCTTGCAACCCTAGGAAGTCAGGTTGTGAAGACGGTGACCAAACCATTTAATGTACCTAATGCTGATGAGGACACTTGGTCCAAAATTGCCTATGCCTTACTTCAAGCCTTGAAGGATTATAATATTGCTAGGGTAATTCATTGCAAATCCACCTATGAGATTTGGTCACACTTGGTTATCACACACGAGGGGACATCACAAGTCAAGAGAGGTAAGAATGATATCTTGTGTTCTCGATATAAAATTTTTTCTATGAATGAGAAAGAATGGATTGATGACATGATTATCAAGTTTACTAAAATCACTGATGGTCTTGCTTCTTTAGGGGATGAAATTGATAATGACCAAAAGATGAAGAAGGTCATATGAACTCTTTCCATCATCTTGGGAGGTCTAATCTACTACATTGAAGGAACTCAATGATAAGAAAGAGATGAAAGTTATTGATCTCATTAGGAACTTAAAAATTAATGATGGAACGAAAGGTTAGAGAGGAAAAGGCACCCAAAAAGAACAAGACTCTTGCTTTCAAATTTACTTCCTCATCTCTGATGAAGAAGATAATGACCAAGAAGATGATGAGAATTTATGTCTTCTTGTGAAGAATGTAAGGAGGATGTACAACAAGGCCAAGTTCAACAACCAAAGAAGATGACAAGGGAAGGAAGATAAGAAGTTTGTTTGGTACAATTGTAGAAAACCCGAACATGTATTGCAGATTACCCGGAGACCAAAGGCAAACCCAAAACCTCTAAAAAGCCTTACAAAAATAAGGCCTTGAAAGCAACATGTGATTCAGAGAGCGAATTGGAGGAAAAAGTGGACATGACGAATGTGTGTTTCATGGCAAATAAGAACACATCCAAGATAACTCCCGAATCTACTCTTGATGAATGTGACTGATCTCTGGATGAATGGGGGAAACTTTTGAAGAACGTTCCAATGACTATAATTTTCTAAAAAAGAAGGATCTAAAAATGAAAAAGAAAACTGAACTTCTTCATAATCAACTAATTATTATTCTCAAAGGAGTTTTTATCTTCTACTCTTCAAAGACACAAAAAGATTTTGATACACACAAAATTTCTAGCAAAACAAAATTTTCAATTATTAATGATAATGAGATTTTCACTTTGAAGAACAAAATAATACTTTAAACAATGTTTTAAAGAAGTGTGAATTTGATAAGGCTAGATTAGAGGCCATGTTTGTAAAGAGGAAAACTCTAATGAAACCTCATATTTTACACACACCCCCATTGATTCCACATGTGCATTGCATGTTTTCATATCATATGTGTCACACCTCTGTATTTTTATTTAAATAAAACTCTGCTATTAATATATTTTCATGTTTAATAGCGTGTAGGGTAATTAAGGAAAAAAGAGAGATAGACAAATTTATCCAATTAAATCTAAAAGTTCAAAAGAAAGAGGATCGACTCAAATTCAGACGTTCTAAAGGTCATCTTATTTGAAGACCGGGTATATCAGATGAGATAATATCATTCAAATTCAAAGGAGAAACGAATTAGAAAAAGACCCTATCGGTTTCACTGAGGATAAAGAGATAGATCGTCAAATCTAAAGTTGAAATTCAAAATTCAAAATGATAAATTAATAGAGAGAAGATCAACGGATGAGATGAAACAATTTAGACTCAGATTCAGACTAGATACATTTTAATATTTAAATTATAATTTTCACTATCAAAACTCAAATCTGAAGGTGATCCAGAAAGAAGACTTAAAGGACTACAACTCTTACGTTGATCACTATTTTTAATTCTATTATTTAATAAATTATATTCAGCAATCAAAATGCCAATAAACTGCAGATCAGAATTGAATATTCACATCAAATTAAGTTTGGAGATAAGGGGAGGATTCAAATTCAGAAATAGCCATCTCCCCCTATCTTTCGACTTATTTTCTTATCCATTTCTATCCTATAAATACCCCACATATCAGAAGCAGAAGGACGATCAAGCAGATAGTAGAAGTTAGGCTATTCTGTAGTTTGTAACTTAAGTTTTTTTATTTTCTTTTATATAATTTTTGTTTTATTTATGTAATTGAGAGAGAAGAGTTTCATGGAGGAGTGAAAGCAAAGCTTGTACTGAGGGTGACACCGGTATAAGTAAGTCTTTTCTTTCATTATTATTTGAATCAAATTGAAGTTTCTTTTCTTCTTTACTCTTGTTTTTTTTGCTTCTCTCTTCTATGTTTGTGAATCCAAATGATTCCGATAGCCTCAAAGTTACATTTCCCTTACAAATGCTGTTGATGGCTTATGGTGACGGATAACCATTCCTATGCTAGTGTAGCTTACCCCTTCATTTCGTCATGTAAATCAAAAATGGGGAAGATCCTATTTGTCATACTTCGCTCGCCTACAAACAAAGGTATATTGTCGATACTGGTCAAAAGTAAGCGGGTGCCAAAGAGGTTAGTAAGTATTTTTTAGGGTTTAACTTTTTTCTTTTTATTTTTAATTTAGATCACTAACATCACTATCTCTCAACTCTATTCATTATTTTTCACTTTCTTTGTGCAAAATCATTTTCTACTTTTCTTTTCTAAATCTAACACTTTCTTCTTAACTTAACTATAACTCTTTTTTTTCATTTTCTTTTCAAGAACTAAAAGAACTTTAACCATTTCAAGTGAACTAAGAGAACTTACTAAAAAGCTTCCATCGCTAGTCCCTACTTGTGGATCGCAATCCGTATAGCCACTTGCTATAGCGGTAGTATTGAGTACCTTACACGTTTCAATCTTAATTTTTAAACTATTATTTTCTATGTGCAGGTACCAACTCAATCAAATTTTGGTGACATTGCCGGGGAGGGATGATAAGTAACTCTTTTTTGTTTACTTTACTGATTAACTTTCTTTTTCGTCCTTTGTATATAAGTTTAACAACAAGAAAAATTTTGCTACAGTGGATATATAAGTGGCCCTGGACTCTGCTCAAGAAAGCAGAGCGCAGAAGCCCTCAGACTTGCTACGTTCCCATTGCAATCTGAGTGAACTACTAACCTTTATTTTTTGCAGGTTTGCTAAATTGTAAAGTTTAAATATCTGTAGTTATTTATTTTCTTGTTTGACTCACTGTAATAAATTTCTAATTTAACAGTAAAAGATTGTTTGTAATTGTTAAAAATAGTTTAGACTTGCATTTAGGCACGTGTCTAATTCATTTATCTTTTACATTACTGTTGAAAAGTGCTGGAGTAAAGGTACGTGTGCATAGCATGTAGTATAGGAACACTTTTGAATTGTTACATTTCTTAAGTGTTGCTTTTCATATACATGTACATGTTGCACTAAATTGATTTAAGGGCTTGTCCTATAAACAAGATAAGGTGAGAAAGTCATTACCCTTCCTTGCCCACAAACAATCTCCTTACTCACTAACTTAAGCCTAATTAAAACTGAGTAGACGTTAGCCCTAGGGACATCTCGGACTCAAATAGGGGGTTGACCTATGGGGGAAGTTGTTAGAAGTTGACTCTTACCAAATCAGTATTTAAGGTTGGGGTTGATGGGTGAAACCCCGAAGATTGGTGGTTTGGCATAATTAGGCCCGTTGCTTAGGCACATATACCTTTCATTGATCTTACCCCTACCTGACCGATTAACTTGTGGTCAGATTCTGTAATATATCTCCCGTAGACAGTCTAATCAGTTAGAAGTCGTCCAGGTCTAAGGTCTACTCTAACTTAGGCTAGATTTTTTTTATTTATTTATTTGTTTGCTTGTTTTTGTTTTTTTGTTTTTGACATCTTGATGATATGGATTATAATTACAATTATTCATACGCAAATAGTGATCCATATTTCACCTCGACCTCTTTTTGACTCGGATATTACCAACCCGACATAATATAACTTTAACCAACCAAGTATGTCGAATTGGTCTTATCCGAATCAATATATTCCTCGGTCTCAATACTATAAACAAGACTGAAACAATCATCATCACTCTTCACAGAGTCAGTGGGGATACAACTCCCTTGAGTCATACAGTCAACCACCGTACTAACATTTAGCTTCATATACTCCTCCCGAACAACCATTAGAAGAATCAATTGACTGAGAAAAGAGGATGAAAGCCTTAGAAGAGCTGGAGCGATGAATTCAAATTCTCGAAGACTTAAAATCCTGTCAAAATTTTCAAATTAAAGATCCTTACTCTATTTTCCAAGAAGAACATACCGACTTAGAAAAGAGTACAGAATCCATGATTCAATTCCAAAGTGATCCTTTAAATATGATAGAAGTAAGACTTAGTCGATTGGAAAACATGCGTAGGAATAAGAATACTCTCCCTACCCAATCTTTGTCTATTCCCGACACTTCTAACCATATTGATGAAAATAAAGAATCATGAAATCTTGAAGATTTTAACCAAGATTAATTTCATCACACAAACTTGAACTTGACCATTTTAAACCTTGAACAAATTGGCAATCAATGAGATTGAACTTGAATGTGAATGTGACGCTGATCCCAACCTTGTGTTCAGTTCCCATCTTCGAATCTATGTTGACTCCAGTATCCTTACTCAGTTTGGACTAATTTTCACAGCCAACATTTATTCCCGTATCCATAGATCTAGAAATTGAATCACTAAATTTGGATAGTCATATTCCATTAATGGAAGAAGAATGTGAATTTCAATTCTTTAATTTGGACTCAAATCTCGAACCAAAACAGACTCTCGAACCCAAAGTTGATTTTGCTGAGTTAGTGATGGTTCCCGAGCCTATCACTCTTGAATCCATGTAATTATTCCTCCAAGTCATAATCTTTTGTTAGATATAGGTATTGACCATAATGACTCAGTGATGATTTTTCAAGACCAGTCATGTAAAAGGAATAAGTTTCATGATAGGATCTTTCATGATCCTATTCATATTGGGGATTGTAATTATGTTTATAGAAAAGAGATCAATAAAGGTGGGTTCCGTGAACTACCACATTATCTTGATTGGGTAATAGCGCTTGACCCAATCCGACCATCATTGGAATCACCACCTTAAGGTAATATTTTCTTTTCCCTTCTTCTTTTTCATGTATTTATGCATTCATTAAGGACAATGCATGAGTTAGGTGTGGGGAGGGTTCTAACATAACAGAGATTTTCTTTTTATTTAAAAAAATAAAAAAATTAACATTTTCCTATCTTAAAATTTTTTTTTGAAAAGAGAGCAATATTTTGACATTTTTTGTAAGAAATTAAGTCAATTATAAGGAATAGGAGAATGATAATTTGGATTTCTTATACTTGGTCAAAATGAGATTATATGTTTGATTTCTAGAGTTAGGAAAAAATTTAAAAAAGTAATTTAGTCATGATTTTTTACCTTGATAAAATATGCATGCTTTATACACTTACACACTTAGAGTTTAAAAACAAAGATTCTTATGTCTTATATAAAAAAAGAAATAAATTATGTACTTATGATCAGCATGATTTTATACCATTTTGATACTCCTAATTATCTATTATTTGTATATAAATAATGCTACTCGGGTATAGTTGATTGAATTTTTGCAGGAAACAGCTAAAAGAAAGAGAAAGAGGAATCTGGTTACATTCAACAATAAACTCACGCAATTTGTCAAAGATTGAGGGTTGCTTTCCAGATATGTTGCGGTATTTCGGCGATAACTTTCGCTACAGGACTCCGAACGAAATCATTCAAGATGCTATGGAAAGATAATTCGAAGATCTACAACTTTTGTGTTGATAGCTTTCGCTGATTCCTTCATTTGATGGCCTATATTCATCATTTAAAAAATCTGCCAGAATTGGAAATGAATTATTATGTAATAGATGTATTTCAAAGGACCTTTTTGTAAAAATTCCTTATTATATAAGGAATAAGAGGGCTGCGGTTTGGGGAGGCCGGCAACTAGGGTTTTGAGAGGATTATTTTTCTTGGCCAGTTTTTTTTCATCTGTACGTACATTTTCAATCTAAAATTTTGAGGCTTTCTCTTCTTCTTCCCTTTGCGTAGAATTCTCGTCCATGTCATATTATTTTTGTTCCTTTTTGTTTTGATTGATTCATCAAACCCTCTTCAATCTCCCCATCAAGTTTTTGGCGCCGTTGCCGGGGATTGGTGTCCTCTTTAGTCTTAGCACATCTACAGAAAAAAAAATTAAAAAAAAATTAATTAAAAAAAAAATTCAGTGCTACCCAAGCATCACATATTCCAACTCAATTCCTACGCTGATATATGTCAGCTTGGGAACGCGACTCAAAAGGACGTCTTGTCAGCATAGATAAGAAAGAGATCAAGATGACTGACCCTGTTCCACCAATGGTCCTCATGGACCAATGTTACCCTCCTCGATCATCACACCCGTCATGCATCAAATTACCAGAAGCCACTGAGAACAACTACGAGTTGAAGCCACAATACATCACTATGCTCCCCAAATTCTCCGGACTGGAATCTGAAGATGCATATATGTTCATCAATGAGTTTGAGGAGGTGTGTGCAATGATGAGAATTAGGCAGCTGAGTGAAGATGGAGTCAAATTAAGGTTCATCCCTTTCTCACTCAGGGACAATGCAAAGAAGTGGCTATACAGCCTCACAACAAACTCAATTACTACATGGGCAGAGTTTGTTGCAGTCTTTCTGAAAAAATTCTTCCCAATGCACAAGACTGCAAGGATTCAATCTGAGATAAATCAATTCAGACAACGGGACAAAGAACCATTTTGGAGATATTTAGAAAGGTTTAAGGACCTTTTAGCTCAATGTCCCCATCATGCCATAGAAAAGTGGCGTCTCTGTCAGATTATCTACGAGGGAGTTGATTACAACTCGAAAACTCTTCTTGAATCCATGAGCCACGGTGACTTCATGAGAATGACAGATGATGATGCATGGATATTCCTCGAAGAGATGGCAGAGAAAACTATGCAATGGGAAGGGTTTAATGAGAAGCCACCAACTACAAACTCAACCACCACATCGAGGAGTGGCATACATTCGATCGAAAATTCCATTGCAGCTGAAGCAAAGATGGTCACACTGATGAGAAGGATTGAAGTGTTGGAAAGCAAGGGGACTCCTCCTCAGCAGTTCGATCAAGTGAATCAGACCTCTGTACCAAGTTGCTTTAACTGTCAATCTCCAACTCATGTCATGGAAGATTGCCCATTCCTTCCAAACCCACTAATGAATAGTCAGGGACAACAGTTAAATACCACTTATCAGCGACAAAGGAATGATCCATTTGCACCAACATACAATCCAGGGTGGAAGAATCACCCTAACCTTTCATGGAATCAAGGAGGAGGATATCAAGGAGGGGCAACAAGCACCTCCCAACCAAGTGGTTCACAGTCCACGAGGCCAAACACATTTCAATATCAACAACAACCGGCTTTTGTGGCACCACAATCCACTCCAACATATGAAAATCCATCAATGCCGCCACCAGGATTTGGGAGTGATCAAAAGTTGAACACTATGGAGAAGAACTTCAACTCATTTATGCAATTGACGAATCAGATGTTGCAGTCCAATCAACAGATGTTGCAGTCTAATCAACAAGCCATACAACAACACACGTTGCAAATGAGTAAGATGTCTTCTCAAATGAGTGAAAGGGAAAGAGGGACCTTTCCCAGCCAACCCGAGATTAATCCCAGAGATACCAGAGCAAATTCGTCCAGTCATGCTCAAATCAATGCAATTCATACTTTGCGATCTGGAAAGAAAGTTGACAATCAGGTAGTGATGCCTGACCAAACCAATTCTTCTTCTCCCAGGGCTAATCCATCATCTTCTGGCACAGATCAGTCTGAAGATAAAGAAACTGAGCAAATCACTGAGCCTTCGTATGATCCACCAGCTCCATTTCCTAACTGATTAAAACCGAAGAAACACACGGCGCAGATGGAGAAGATTCTAGAAATCTTCAAGCAAGTGAAAGTGAATGTTCCTCTTCTTGACGCTATTGAACAAGTCCCATCCTATGCTAAATTTTTGAAGGACTTGTGCACTAAGAAGAAAGTACATCAAACGCCGAAGAAGGTCTTTCTAGCAGCAAATATCAGTGGAATAATCCAGAATAGCATTCCAGTGAAATATAAGGACCCTGGATGTCCAACTATTTCCTGTACAATTGGAACAACTGTTATTGACAAGGCGCTGTTAGACTTAGGGGCGAGTGTAAATTTGCTTCCTTACTCGGTTTACAAGCAGTTAGGAGTGGGTGAGTTGAAGCCCACAAAGGTCACTCTACAATTAGCTGACAGGTCAGTTAAAGTTCCACTAGGAGAGATTGCGGATGTGCTAATTAAGGTCGGTGAATTTATCTTTCCAGTTGATTTTGTCGTCCTTGAAACTGCACCGGTGGAAAACCCGAGAGGGCAAATTCCTGTGATTCTTGGCCGACCCTTCCTAGCTACTTCAAATGCTTTGATCAATTGTCGTAGTGGGTTGATGAAACTCACTTTTGGTAATATGACAATTGATCTTAATATTTTCAACCTAGGGAACCAACCAAGTGTTCACCCTGACCAGCCTTTTGATGTCAACTGGATCCAAGGGTTACCAAGTGCACATTTCGAAGATGAAGGATCTGACATCAAGTATATCGATCAAGAGTCAGATTTTGATGAAGTTGAAAGCTGGTTTGATGAGATAAACCAACATGTCAGTCAGGTTTCATTACAATGGCGAGAATCGTATCTTGAGCCAAGTTGTGCAGTGTCTATACCCCGACCTTGTTTACCTAAGGAAGAACCATTTGAGTTAGAAGTTGAACCCTCGTTGAATGCTAATCAGGATAATGTGATTCATGACATGCCAAATAATCATAGTGATGATAACTACAGGAGGCCAGATTCTGAGAAAATATTTCGAAGTTTTGAAAAAATCTTTGATGATGAATTCAAGATGTATGAGGAAGCTCAACAAGAAATGCAACTCAATAACGATCAAGATGAATCTGATTTAGCAGACTCTAATCAGAGTTTTGAAGATATTTGCAATGAAGAGATAAGGATATTTGAAGAATTGGAGCTAGTGATAAACTCTAAGTGTCTCAACTCATATCTTGAACCTTTCATTAAGGAGTGTGCACCCCAGTCTCATCCACCTGTGGAGGAGACACCTGAGCTAGAGCCTGTGGTTAGCAAAGTTGAGATAAATATGATTCATGACATGTCTAGAATTCATATTAATGAAAATCCTATGAGCCACTTCAAGCAAGCTGAGTGGATATTCGACAATGAAAGTGTGTTCTGTGAGAACAAAAACTCTTGCTCAAGCCACAATGAGAAAATGAGATGGGATAATGACACCAAAGATAATAGTAGAGCATGCGAGGATGATTCTAACAATGATGTTGCTGAGTTGGTTAAACATGAGGGAAATGAAAATGATACCGGGCCGAGTGCTTATGTTAAGAGAGTGAGACCTCTGTATGACTGGCTGAAAAGAAGAAAACGGAAGAAAAAGAAGTTAAGGAAGAGGAATATGAAAATCAAGTTTGACGGAGGTTGTGCTGAAATGATAAAGGGTTCTAATAGTCATGTCAACTCATTGAAGAGAACCCACCTCGAAAGTGGGAAGCGATCAAGGGGGAAGAACCGTCATAGCTTAAGGCTGGTATGAGGGAAGATGTGATTTTTTTTACATTAGTATACTAATTTTATTTTTCTTTAGGTCTGTGAGTCTTTTTATTTCTCTTTTAGTTAGTTGAGTCAGTTTTTGTGAGTCTTTTATTTCTCTTTCTCTAACCTTTGTGCCGAGTTTATTACAAGTGATACAGGATGAGCAAGGAGGCATGCACCACACACATGGAGAATTTTCATGGATTCGACAACTTGATTTCCTAGTGCACTGTGAGTATTTCTAATTCTAGCATACTGTTTATATTTGTCTATCTTTTGTATGCTTGGAATGTATGGTCATCATGATTGTGTGCACGTTTTGGATGTGTAAATTACATGCCATATTCATTCTATCTCTGTATTCAAGTATGCATGAGGACATGGCACAGTTTAGGTGTGGGGGGGAGATTTATATTTCTTTTGTTTAGGAGTCTTTTTGGTTTTGTTTTAGTTTTAGGGTGTTCACTTTATTTCTCTTTTCTTTCTTTATTGAGTCTTAAAACCAAAAAAAAAAAATTGTGCAAAATTTGAAAAATTTCTACAAATGAGTAGCTAGTATGTGAGTGATTTAGTATCCATGAGTGGATTTTAAGGGTAAGATCAAGATGAAAGAGTTATAAAGTCTTAAAATAAAGATTAGAATCTAAAACGGACATACCATCTAAACTTAGTCTAAGTGATTATGTACCCAATAGCACTTACACTATTAGTTCATAGGCTTGGGATATTGATTACAACTAAAAAAAAATTATTATATAATAAAATAGATACTAATAAGTCTTGTCTTGTGGCCTCAGTTGCTTGAGTAATTAAGTCCGTAGGAGTGTTTTTACACTTATTGCCCTAAGACCATCTGGTTTGGGAGCATTGGCCCAAAGCTCGATATATGGGTAACTGAGAAAGTCTAATAGGACAAGACACTATAAAAATATAATAATTTTGATTATCAATTAGCTAGGTATCTTGGCCTCAGGAAGGTTCGGTATCTACGCGAAAGATAGTTGAAACAAAAAAAAAAAAGATAATAATTTTGATTATCAATTAGCTAGGTACCTTGGCCTCAGGAAGCCTTGGTATCTACGCGAAAGATAGAAAAAAAAAAGAAGAAAAGAAAAAAGGGAAAAAAGTATAAAAGTTGTAATTAAATATTCCCAAGCTTAAGAACTACATCACGATCAGGGGGTACATAGGATCTGAAACTTAGGACATGTGGTGTAAAGTTTTAGATTCGAGACTTTATTTTATAACCAATATGATTTCTTGAATTGAGATTTTACTTGAAAATGAAACTCATGGAAATTGATGATCTTGCTAGCTAGTTAACAAAAAAAAAAAAAAAGATTTGTTTTTCTTTTCTTGATTTTCGGTTATCCTTATTTTACTTTTATTTATTTCTTAATCTCTAAAAACTTTCTTGGATTTTGTGGGTGTAATCCGCTGAAAACCCTCACGAGACAAAACTCGTCCTTTAGGGGTAACCTAGGGGTTTAACGGCTTGTTGCACGTGCTAAGTGTAACCGTGATTCCTATGAAAGTGAGTTAAGGTAGTTTAGTTTTTCTTGTTTTTTTTATTAATTTTGCTCGAGGACTAGCAAAAGATAGGTGTGGGGGTATTTGATCAGCATGATTTTATACCATTTTGATACTCCTAATTATCTATTATTTGTATATAAATAATGCTACTCGGGTATAGTTGATTGAATTTTTGCAGGAAACAGAAAGAAAGAGAAAGAGGAATCTGGTTACATTCAACAATAAACTCACGCAATTTGTCAAAGATTGAGGGTTGCTTTCCAGATATGTTGCGGTATTTCGGTGATAACTTTCGCTACAGGACTCCGAACGAAATCATTCAAGATGCTATGGAAAGATAATTCGAAGATCTACAACTTTTGTGTTGATAGATTTCGCTGATTCCTCCATTTGATGGCCTGTATTCATCATTTAAAAAATCTGCCAGAATTGAAAATGAATTATTATGTAATAGATGTATTTCAAAGGACCTTTTTGTAAAAATTCCTTATTATATAAGGAATAAGAGGGCTGCGGTTTGGGGAGGCCGGCAGCTAGGGTTTTGAGAGGATTATTTTTCTTGGCCAGTTTTTTTTTCATCTGTACGTACATTTTCAATCTAAAATTTTGAGGCTTTCTCTTCTTCTTCCCTTTGCGTAGAATTCTCGTCCATGTCATATTATTTTTGTTCCTTTTTGTTTTGATTGATTCATCAAACCCTCTTCAATCTCCCCATCAACTTATATTAAAAATCTTTTGATTAAGCTGGGTATTTGTGCCTCATAAAGCATAAGTATTTACGCCTAAAAGTGGTCCATATTATAAAATTCTTAGTTTTGTGGCCTTATTTGCTCGAGTCCTTAAATCCTTAAGATGTTTTCTTACCCAGTGACCTAAGACCGTCCGGTTTGAAAGTCATTGATTAAAGGCTCGTTACATGGGCAGATTAGAAAGCCTAATAGAACTAAGGAATAATAGAACCAAAATATAAAAAACAAATAAATTAAATAAGACATAAGAGTTAGAGTGAAAGAACCTTTAGTTAAAATTTCACGATCATAAAGGCGCATATGACTTAGGGTAAAGTAATAAACTAGATAAGAAATATACTTTAACTTCTTACCTTAACTCATAACAAGTTTTTAAATAAAGACTAAGTTTAAGAATAAAAAAATTAAATTTTCTTATAACTTATAGATTACTTGAACTCTTACAATAATACTTCAAATATTTTCTCTCTTTTTCAAAATGCTTTTTGAAAATACTAACACTTTGTTCCTTTTTTTTTATGGATTTTGTGGGTGTAATCCACTGAAAACCCTCACGAGACAAAACACGTCCTCTAGGGGTAACCTAGAAGTTTAACAGCTTGTTGCACATGTTCAGTGCAATTGCGTGACCTGTGAAAGTGGTCTAATAAATTCTTAGGTTTAGTTTTGATGTTTTACATAAGGACGAGCAAAAGATAGGTATGGGGGTGTGATCACACACGTGCGTTGCATGTTTTTTGTATCATAAAAAGTGTCACACTTATGCATTTTTATTTAAATAAAACTTAGTTATTAATGTGTTTTCATGTTTAATTGCATGTAGGATAATTAAGGGAGAAAAAAGAGAGATAACAGATTTATTCAATTAAATTCAAAAGTTTAAAAGAAAGGAGATCGATTCAAATTCAGAGGTTCTAAAGGCTATCTTATCTGAAGACTGGGTATATCAGATGAGATAATATCATTCAAATTCAAAGGAGAAACGAATTTCACTGAGGATAAAGAGATAGATCTTCAAATCTAAACCTGAAATTCTAAATCTAAAAGGATAAATGGATAGAGAAAAGATCAACGGATGAGATGAATGTTGACACTTTAAAAAAGACAAGATTCCTAACTGGCCTGAACAATGTCTAACTTGTTGACATCTTAAAAAAACAAGTGGCAGACAAACCGACGACCAGTTCTTCACCTATCTCAAAGGGACGAATCAGCAACTTAGACTCTACTGATCCAGTGAAGTAGATAGTAAGCCAAGATCGTCCTTAAAAGCTCGTGAGAAGGCCCGAGCAGGTCCAGAGACATAAAGTTAGCTCAACACTTAGTCTCGCACAAACCCACGAGATAAATCTCAAAACCAAAAGTTGCTTAGCATCGCAGGAAGCTCCTTCATAGCCTCGCTGCAAGCTAACTTACAACTTCACCTAGAAATGCTCAGTTAACTCCGTAGAGAGTTAGCTTCGCTCGAAGCTCCACGCAGCTGCGCGAAAGGGTAACTGGTAGCTTCGCCACAAAGTTTATCTAGCTCCGCTGAGAGCTCTCTTTTAGCTTTGCTAGAAGGTTCTCTAAGCTCCGTTATGAGCTCAACGCAATGACTCCGCTGCGAGTCCTTTATAGTCATTTTTGACTAATCAAATCTCGGGGTGAAATCAAATCTCCAGATGAGATCATGTTGATTGAAATCAAATTTGGCAGTTGCCTGTCATGATCTTTTGACTCTCCTAATCAGATAAGAAGATCAGGGGAGATCTCTCAATTAACTAAAAAGGATCAAGGGAGTATCCCTCATTTAGTGGAGCGAATCAAGGGATTGTGTTACATACTATTCCTAGCTTCGCAGAACCTGATTCTAGCCTCGCGGTAAGGTTACTTTCCAGATACAAAACAGATTGACTCAATCTGTTTTCAGATTTTCTGGGCGATTATACCCATGTTCTCCCTATAAATAGCCTACAAGAGGCACGAAGGGAGGAGAGATGGGTCAAGATAAAGAGGAAATTAGAGATCTACCTCTCGCTTCCAAGAATTCAGAGATTGCTTCTCTAATCCTACAAGGATAAATTCAAGGTGCTAATACCCTAAGATCTTCCTCCCTCTCAAGGAATCTCTGGAACCAGGCGAGAAGGAATTCCCGAACGGAGGCAGTTCGAGAAGCAGCAAGAGGTCTCCACCGATCTTCTGTTCTCCGATTCCCCGAACCAAGCGAGAAGGGAGTCCTATTAGGAGGTAGTTCGATCATCTGACCTATCGCATCATCAAAGGGATAAAGTGATCGCGCGCTGATCAGATTCCTACTGGCACACTTCGCCAGAAATCTCAGAGGAGATCTACTTGTAATTTTTCTTTTCAGTAACTTAGAATTTAGCTCCTCGACACTTTTTTTTGTAAGTTTTCCCCTTTACAAAATCAATGGAAAATAAGATGGCGACTCCGCTGGGGAAATCGTTCTTCTGGCACAACAAGGAGACAGTGCGCAATGCGAGGGTCAAAATCCTGAGCCTGTTACCTTTGAAAACCTGTCGTTCATTTCGACCAAGGAAAATTTGAAGAGCTCCAGTGCTCCATATACGGAAACATAGGAAGGTTTCAATGGCCAAGATTTCGGAGAAGAAACCAGAAGGAGCCTCCTCCCAACTCCTCTCTAAAAGTACACCTAGAGGGGGGTGAATAGGTGTACGGCTAATCTAATGAACTAAATGCGAAAATTAAAAACTTAATTGCAACTACACTTAATGCAACCAACGAGTGTAGCCGAATTCCCTGTGAAGGGTTCTGGACTAACTCCTCTTGATTCCTCTGAATAAGAGTAGAGGTGCTATATGAAGCTCTCATGGTTAAGCACAAGTGAGGCACATACAAAAAAGCCAAGCATATAATGAATGTATGACAATATGAATGATGCAAGGCACAATAGTAAAGAGAGAGAGAGAGAGTAAGAGTCAATCGATCAAACGCAAACACACAAATATGTTTCGAGGTTCGAGCACACAGCTCTACGTCCCCGCCTTCACACAGAAGGATTTCCAATCCACTTGTCCACACAGGACTCCCACACAGGGAACCTCCACTGAGGGATTGGGGCAAATACAATATAGAGTACACAACTCCTCTCTCAACCAAAACAACCTCTACACTTAGAGGCTAGGCACAAAGCCACAACCAACACAAATACTACCTCACACAAGAGGAGTAGGCACTTAGCCAATATAAAACAATCACCTTACACTTGAGGGATTCCAACACCAACTCCACCTCTCACTAGAGGGAGCCAACCACAACTTTCACAATCACCTCAGAATAGAGGGATACCAAATCAATCACCTCTCATTAGGGAGATATCACAATGAAGGAAGTTTATAACTTGGTGGTTACCACAACCACAAACTAATATTCCCACAAATAAAAGATCCTATAGATAGGATAGAATGATATAGCTTAAGTGTGGAAAATCAAGATGTTGGAAAACTAATCACAAGGAAAAATACTTGGGAAAACAACTTAGTATTTGATAGAAATGAGAACAAAGCAAATATCCCAAATCTATATTTTTCTTTGATTTTCCAACTCTTGAAAACAAATAAAGAATGATCTTTAAAACCAACAAACTCTTTTGAAAACTTGCTTTTAAAACACTAGAGAATAGGTGAATTTTTGCTCTTGAAAATCTTTTAAAAATCTTAACTAAAACCTCTTTCAAATGGGGTATTTATAACCCCCAAAAGAGATTTGCCCGTTGGCTGCTGACTAGGCCAGAAATGGCCTTCCGGTCGACCGGCCGATCGATCAGCCAACGGTCAAATTTTTGACCGTTGAGCCTTCCAGTCGACCGCTCGGTCGACCGGGCCCTGAACCAGAGAGCAACGGCTCTCTGGCCGGTCGACCGCCCGGTCGACCGGGGCAACCCGAGAGTGGGTTGCCTTCAATCGGTCGACCGTTCGGTCGACCGGCCAACTGACACGGCCAAGTGCATATTCTTGTGCACGTCCGGTCGACCGTCTCCTGGTCCGATCGACCGGAACGGTCGACCGCCAGAGCCTGGCAGAAATATTTTAGGACTTAAAACCTGGGTTTATAAATACCAAATAAATCCTATAAATTCTCTAAAAATCCACAAAAATAGTTTTAGTATAATACTTTGATATACAAACATGTGTGAAAAAATTCAACACATATTTCAAACAATTTGAACCATTTTTGTGACTTAGAAATTTTGTCGAAAACCAAAATCTGTATTTTCCAAAACTTGGATTTTTGAATTGAAAATTCGTTTTGTCCAAAACTCATCCAAATACAAAAACATGATATTGAAACAACTTGAAGCATGTTGTATATGGATATAATCCAATATACATGAAATAGATATATATCAATATTTTTGACTCATAAATCAAAAAATATGTTTTGTTAAAATACGAAACTCCAAACACATGAATAGGCATATCAAATAAGTTTGTCTAAGATATGAAGCATACATGTATATAGAACAAATCTAATATACATTAAACAATGTAAACTTGTTTTGATTCTATCTATTCATGAAAAATAAGATCGGTTAAACCAAAAACCGAAAACCAATAATCATGAAAACTTAAACAAGTGTGTGTGTGTGTGTGTGTGTGTGTGTGTGTGTGTGTGTGTGTGTGTGTTGTTGTTGTTGGCCCGAAAGCCCATCACTCTAGTTTTGATGATGATCAACTCATGTAGTTATAGTACTAATGATCTTGTATTTAATTAGTGACAGATTTATGATCAAGATCTTAGTAGGTGCATAGCTTATACAAAGGATTTGAAGTCAAGTTTTGGAGCTAGCACGATTTGATTCAAGAGCTTGTGCATCAAGACCACATCAAGTACTCAAGAGGAGTCTAGCTCTATGGATCTTGTTTGGACCAAGTCAAAAAGATGAGAAGGCTTCAAGTGAAGACTTCAAGAAGATGAAGACTTGAGTCTAGGTTTGTTTTTAGAAGATTTTGTTTTTAGTTAAAATGTAAAGGATAGAGTAGTTGGTGGATTGCTCAAGTATCATATACACACACACTCTTGATTTAGTTTGTTTTTAGAAAAGAATTTTCTTTTAGAAAAATACATGTTTGGTTTTTGGTATTTCTTATATACATGTTTTAACCAAAACCATGTTTAGTGCATAACGTCAAAAACATAGATATTTCACTATGTTTGTGTAGTGGATCATATCCATACACCATATGCTTTCAAAGTTGTTTAAATATCTTGTTTTTGTATTTGGAGATGTTTTGAAAAAACAAGTTTTAGAAAAATCAAGTTTTGGAAAATACTGTTTTCTTTTAAGCCAATATTTCAAAGTTACAAAATAGTCCAAATTATTTGTAACATGCCTTGATTTTGTGCAAGCATGTTTGTTTATCAAAGTATATTGGTAAAACTATTTTTGTAGATTTTTTGTGAATTTATGGGATTTTTATGTGAGCCAAAAGACCAAGTTTTTAATCCCTAGTTCAGACCTTACCTGGCTTCAGCCGGTCGACCGCCCGGTCGACCGACGTGCACAGACGTGCACACCAGTTCTGCAGGAGGGCCGGCCGACTGACCCGGTCGACCGTCCAGAGAGTTCTGCTCTCTGGAAAGGCCCCGGCCGACCGCGCGGTCGACCGGACAGAGAGATTGCTCTCTGTATCCTGGCTCGGTCGACTGACCGGTCGACCGATGGCTCAAACGGTCTGAAATATGACCGTTGGCCGGTCGGCCGGACGGTCGACCGACAGGTCTGACAGAACCCCAACGGCTAGTTTTTCTAGCCCTATAAATTTGGGGATTTGGGCATTGTTTTTCTCCAAGATTTCTAGTGGACTTTGACCCAGTTTTTCCCACTTCTTTAAAAGAGTTTTCTCCACTAAATTGAGAGCTAATACTTCCAATCAAAAGGGGAGTTTTTATCAAGAGTGTTAAAAGAGATTCTTTGAGTTTTCCTTTACCATCTCTTTCCTAGTTTTTCTCACACAAACACTTGAGCTATCCATTGATTATTCATCCTATAGAAGTGTTGTAGTGAGATTGTTTTTAGGTGATCAAAGTGTTGTGATCACCAAAGACTTCTTCTTTGTTCTTTGAGGAGGCGGACAAGTGCGTTCGTGGTTGTTTTGAGTTCGGGTGCGAACTCTTGGTTTGAGGTGCGGCCTCGGCGAGCTTGTGGGGCTTGCGTGTGTACGGGCTAGAGAGTCCGAGAGCTTGTAGGTGTTGCGGCACCGGGTGATCCATTGGGATCGATTATAGTGGAAATCCTTCGTGTGTCAAAGGCGGGGATGTAGAGCAAGTGTGCTCGAACCTCGAAACAAATCCCTTGTGTTTGCGATTGCTCACTCTCTCTCTCTTTGTCTCTTGTCTATATCTTGCATGCTTATATTGTGTTTATCTTTTCATGTTTGATATACATTGTGTGCTATATTGATATACTTGCTTGGGTTTGTTTGCTAACACTTGTATTTAACCAAGAGAGCCAACGCGTCACCTCAACCCTTATCTAGGGGAATCTAGAGGAGTTTGTCCAGAGCCCTTCACGGGGAATTCGGCAACACTCTTGTGTTATACGTGGTGTTTAGTTTAAATAGTTTGTTTAGGTCATAATAGTTTTTACTTCCGCATTATTTGGCATTAAGTGGCCATTAGATTAGCCATCATCTATTCACCCCCCCTCTAGGTGATCTTTCATGTGTGTGTGTGTGTTGTGAACTTGAGCATATCACACTATCTAGTCTTTACAATGGATCTAAAATAAAATCTAAACTATGTACCGAAGTCTTCTTGTAGAGCGCCGTCTCCAAGTCGACTCAATCCAAACTGTGATCCACGAGCTTTACTCCAACGAGTGCTAGATATGACTTTGTCGCTCGGGCTCTTGAATCACCATGTGAATGCTCCAAAACACCTTTATTGAAGCAAACCACCTACTAATATCTTGGTTAAGTATCTGAAACTAAACATCACAAGAATATTAGTAAACATAACTACATGAGTTAATCATCATCAAAACTAGAGTGGAAAGCCTCTGGGCCAACACTCTCAGCCTCGCGCGAGGCTAGCCAGGTTCCGTGCGAACCTAAATCTCCCCTCCCAAAGCAGATGTGGAGGCCAAAACAGAAAGCTTCATATGAAGCTTCAGGCATAGCTACGCTACAGGCTCACCTATCCCACGAAGACAAAGGCAAGATGCCTGCCTGCTTCGTCGAGACTATCTGCTACGAGGCTAGGGCGGCAACTCTGCCTTCGCCCAATCCAAGAGCAGTAACTCCTCGCGCCAACCTCGTTCTCACGAGCGAAGTTACTGATGGTTTAGCAAGCACTGTGCCAGTACCTTAGGGTACGCACGGAGTTCCCAACCACCAGGCTGGAACTAAAGCACCTAGTAGTGCTAACCACCTTCGCAGCAAGGTGGCGAACAAAGCACTAAGGGATTGTCCCTGGGTGCTGATAGCGGTGCCTATGCAGCTTCAACGCCTAAGGGTGCTCCCAAAGTTAAGGGTGCTCCCAAAGTTCTTAGCTGCGAAGTTAGAACTAAAGCGCTATCTAGTGCCAATCACCTCTGCGGTGATGAGAGGAACGAGGCATCATCCTATGTTTTGATTCTAAAGCTTGCACGTAAGAAGGTGGTGTCGAAATTATCTGAACGCATAGATGCGCGATCTACCCGAGCCTCTACGCTGAGTCGCTTAAGCCTGGCTGGGTCTGACTTGCGAGAATTCTTAGCAAGCAAACGGAAGTCAGAATCACTCCAGAATCTCCCTCCTATTGTCAGCAAGTGGGATGTAGTTGGTGATGGTCCACTCTGTCCATAGCCGGCTAGGACCAATCCCCGCCACTCCTCCAAACCGACGGTCAGTTTTTGATCGACTATCGGTGCAAGCTCCTGTGAAGCATCGCAAAAGGAGCATATCGCGGGATCCACCAGATCTGCCCTCGCATCCATCAATATGATCGAAAGGGGACGATAACCGCGTAGGAGCAGACGAGCGCCGCGTAGTACAATTCTCATCCCTTCAGTTCTCCAGATCCGGACTATAGCCTGGGCTTAAGCCAAGTCTTGGTGCACGAAGAAGGTGTCTTCCAAAACACCAGATCTAGGGTCGCAATACCCTACTGTTATGAGCAGCCATCCTTCTCAACTGCAGTAACCTCACCGGAACCAATAAGAGGATTATTCCAATGGTCTGATGAGGAGGACGAAGACAGTGGGTATGCCTCTTCGGCAACAGTCAGCTCGGTATGAACAGATAGGGTGTCGGTGAATATGGCTGATAACGGTAATGATGACCTCCGTCGATGGTTGGAAGCTCAAGAGCAAACTTTCAAAGCCCAGCAAGAAGCCTTAGACAACATTCAATAGATGCTCGCTCAACTCCTCACTAACCAGAATAACAATGATACCGGGAGTAACCATAATGAGGAAGAATATCATAATGATGAACAACCCAAGACTGAAAAGTCAAAAGAAAGTTCTTCTATGGATGCTGAAGTTCTTAAAGGCATCCAAGCTTAAATCGCATCCTTAACCCAAAGGGATGAATTAAAGAAGGTAGGAGCAGCCCGTCCTTACCCGTTGGAATGAGATTCAGTACCATACCCACTAAAGTTCAAGCCACCAACGTTACATACGTAGATGGTAAGAGCTCACTGAACCAGCACATCTACTACTTCCGGTCTCAGACCGGTAACGTTATAGACAATGATGCTATTATGGCCAGACTGTTCATTGGCACCCTGAAGGGGGTAGCATTCGACTGGTTCTGAAGCCTTCCTCTAGGCTCTTATCAATTCTTAGATCAACCTGAAAACTCGATTTCTTTCTCATTTTTATGAGGATGACACTGAGGTAACCATGGACAAACTCCTCTCTACCATACAAAGGAAGGGCGAATCTGTCCGAGACTACATTGAGCGGTTCAGAAACTTGTCTGTGATGTGCCCAACAGGGATGCCATTACCCATGCTCTTGCAGACATGCAGGCATAACTTCCTCGACCAAGTGGAGATTCGTATGGGGGCTGTCAAAGCCCATACCTGCAAGGAACTAGTCGAACAAGCTGAGATAGCTGAAAAGTCGGCTAAGAATTCGAACCATCTACCCCTAAAGGCAAATGGAGTATGAATAATAAGGGGTGCAGCGACATAGCGCAGTCTTCCCAAGCCAAAGTGAAAGAGACTATGTCCATTGAATTGTCAGGGGACATTCATTCGAAGGCCAAGAAGAGCAGCTTCAATAATTAGGAGTCTAAGTTTCCTCCAAAACTATACTCCTTCAAAGATGAATAGGTGGTCACAATATTTCATTTACTCCACAAAGGGAATAAATTGAAGCTGCTGGATGCTCGACGCCCTAATGAAGTGGGACGCACGAACGATCCCAACTATTGCCTCTTTTATAGGATGATTCATCATCCTACTGATAAGTGCTTTGTTCTCAAGGACAAAATTCAAGTTTTAGTCGACTCCCGAGTTCTGACTCTCAAATCAGAACAAAAGAAAGTCACTGCAAACATGGTGACCCTCGAGTTCGGCAAAACCCCAAAAGTCACAGTACCTGATTGCACCTTCCCAATCCCTGAAGCACAGCTAGAAGTAAAGCATCCTTCAGCCAAAACTCAAAAGAGTAAAGGTCTTGTTCCTTTGACATTGGAAATAGGGGAAATCATGCGGATACACCCAGACCTTGCCCAAGACGAACAATGGGATTCGAAGAAATCCAAGTCAAAGGGCAAATTTGCAATATTATTTCCATCTTGCCGGATGATGACAATCTCATATCAGCTTCTCTAAGCGATTCTGAAGGGGAAAAGCAAGCTTGCACAGCGCAGGCTGATGTACCTCAGCCGACAGGTACTCGACCCAGAAAATCATACTTAAAACAGTATAAGAAAGCTACTGACAAGACACAACAGCAGATGACGTCGGTATAAATACCCACACCGGCTCTGCTCTCAACGACAGGAAAAGAGAAGCAGAAAAAAGTCCGGTTTGACCATGTCCTGAAGAAGACTTCAGGCCCAGGGCTTAACATACCCTTTCATTTTTACATATTGGCCCAGCTGGCTAATATCCCAGCTCATATCACGATACACGAGCTCCTTCGTCTCTCAAAAGAAATAAGAGAAGCGCTTAAGAATGCACTGGCTAACTCAGAATCATTTCTGACACATATGTCGGAAATCCCTGGGGGTGACACTCAGCCCTCTTGCCCTGAATGCCATCATATACAACCGAAAGTACCTGTTATTACTTTCACGGCTGAGGATATGCTTCTCAAGGATAATAAGCACGATCGACCTTTGTACTACATTGGATATATCGGTTCGACGTACATTGAAAGGGTACAGGTTGATCCCAGGTCTGCACTCAGTATCGTCCCCAAAAGACTCCTCTACTTCCTTGGCATACCACTGTATCGGTTGTCTGCAACCACTACAACAATATACGGTTTTAATGCAGGGAGTAGTCATCCACTTGGAAAGATTAGACTCCGTTATCAAATCGGGAGCCTGAAATTAGAGGTGACGTGCTATGTCATTGACGCTGACACGTCATACAACTTGTTACTAGGAAGACCTTGGATCCACACTAATTGGATTGTCCCCTCCACTCTGCACCAGTGCTTCAAATATGTTGAAGATGATGCAACAGTACGAACTGTCTTCACTGAGAAGCAACCATTCAAAGGGGTAAAAAACTACTTTACTGATGCTCTTCTATATCAGGAAGTCAGTGAAACAGCACGGGAGTCATTGCCTGACAACGATGACAGTGGCAATAAAGCAGATTCAGAGTCTGAAGGTGACACACCAGCTACTTTGGTCGGCAAATCAATTTTAGCATATTTGAATCCTCAATGTAATACTCATTCTGAAGAGGAGGACGAATGGGTAATTAATGAGAATATTTCCTTTGGTTATCCAATGAGTGTCGAATTACTTGACTCTGCTATGGATAGCTCTCTGCACATGCCATTGCATAAACCAAGTACATCAAGTGCATCTGTGGAACATATAGAAGGATCCGTTTTAGTGATTCCTCCGTCCAGAAAGGGTCAATCACCAATAATATTCGGTAGAGCCCAATTGCAAAAGTTTACAGCCACATATTCAAGTTCAAGCTCAGAGACCCCGCAATTTTTCTATTATGCACGATCAACACAGCTATCGAAACTTAAATTTAATGATTCAAGATGATCTAGAAAGAAGACTTAAAGGGCTCTTTTAGGTTTTTCTACTCATGTTTTCATCCCCTATAAATAGTGAGACTATCGAAAAACTCAATAACAAGATTTTTAAAGTTTAGATCAAGTTTTTACAAGTTTACATCAAGATTTTGCTTTTTCTTAAAAGATTTCTTTTTGAGCCAAATTTCCCTATCTTGATTTTTATCTTGAGCCTTCCCTCTACATCTTTGCAAGTATTTCCACCGCACAAACTCAAAGAGTTCCACCTCCTCATCTTGGTTATAGGATTGTACTTGTGAGCTATTTGTGATCAAGTGAAGATTACCGATTTTCTTCTATTGAGAAGTTGTAGAGGTTGCAGTCTCAAGTGAGCTAGTGAGCTTTGTGTTGGTGTTGCGACATTGTGAGAGAGAACTTATGAGTTTATTGAGTTCTAGTGAGAACTTGTAACAGTTGACGATCTAGTGAGATTGGTCATAGTGAAAATCCTTCATAATGTTGAAGGCGGAGTATACAACAGTGGCTCGAACCTCAAAATAAATTATCATGTTTGCGATTGCTTACTCTTTCTCTCTTCACTCTACTCTCTCTTTAATTACTTTCACTCTTATTTTATTTACTTATTTGTAAGTATTTCTTAAGTTGTGATTGATATTTGCTAGGTTGCTAGCAAGTAATTTTTAATTCCTTATTATTTACCATTTAGTATAGTCATCAGCTATTCACCCCCTATAGGTGATTTATAATCTTGATAGTGCAAATATATGTTGATGATATCATTTGTGGATCTACTAATGAAAAGTTTTGTAAAGATTTTGAATCATGCTTGAAGAAAGAGTTCGAAATGAGTATGATGGAAAAACTCAACTACTTTCTTGGACTCCAAATTAAGAAAAATAGTGATGAGATCTTCATCAATCAAGCTAAGTATACAAGAAAGCTTATCAAGAAATTTAGGCTTGAAGATGTAAAATTTAGCTAGACTCTCATGACTACCACAACTAAGCTTGACAAGGACAAACAAGGTTAAAATGTTGACATTAGACTTTATTATAGCATGATTGGTAGTTTGCTTTACTTGATAGCTAGTAGGCCGCATATTATGTTTAATGTTTGCTTGTGCGCTAGATTTTAATTTTGTCCTACAGAGTCCCATTTGATTGCGATAAAACACATTATTAATATCTTAAGGGAATTATTAGAAAGAGCTTGTGGTATCCAAAGACCTGACAATTCTCAATGATGAGTTTTTCAAATGCCGACTATGCAAAAGATGTAGGGTGGATAGAAAGAGTACTAGTGAAACTGATCAATTTCTTAAAAATTTTCTTGATTAAGTCTTTCAAGAAAGAAAATTCTAAAGCCTTCTTAACTGTCGAGGCGGAGTATGTTGCAAACGTGGCTTATTATGCACCAATCCTTTGGATGAAACATACTTTCTTTGATTATGATTTGTATTATGATCATATCAAAATATTTGTGATAATGCTAGTACTATTCATATGATCAAGAATGTAAATCAAAATAGTAAGACCAAGCATATAGAGATTCAATATCACTTTCTTAGAGACCATTATGAGAAAGGAGATATTAAAATTGATTATGTTTCTACTGTTTTTCAATTAGCGAAGATTTTTGCTAACCACTTGACTTTAATAGATTTTGTTTCATTTGTGGTGAGTTAAATGTTTATATGATGGATTAAGATTATGAGTTTTTTTCTTGGTTTTATAAGTTCTTGCATACTCATTCATAATTTTTTCCCATTAAGTTTTGTTTTACTTTCAAATGAGTATCATGTATATGTTCAAGTGATCCATTTTTCTATTTGGATTTTTAATATTGGTATCCTTCTTTTCGATATATGAAAAAAGAGAGAGAAGTATTTAGAGTTGTTTGTTTGATATTGATTTTCATGCAATTACCTCTTATCTATTCACTTGTTTGTATGCAATATTTCTAATGTTCATGCAATTATCTCTTATCCATTCTCTTGTTTGTATGCAATATTTCTAATGTTTATTTATTGGTATCTTAATTGGTATCCTACTTTCTTGCATACTTATTAATTGATAGTTTGGAGGTATGGAAGGAGGTTGGCCCGTTTATGTATAATAATATATATTGCAAAATTCATACCTATATGCATATGACTAGCTTGTTATTGCTATAACTTGTAGTCATGCATGATTGAACTTGATATATAAGCATAATTTCTGGGGGGCTTTCCAAGCTCTTCATTTTGTTTGCTTAGATAACTCAAGTGTTTTGTCATCATCAAAAAGGGAGAGATAGGTGACCCAAGGTCTTTTGATGATTTCAAACCCATGAAATTATTTGGTACTAATCAAGTTTAGTGTTTATAAGCTTACAGGGTTCAAGAATTGGAAGTTGTTCCATTCTTCCTCAGAAGAGAGATTTTGAAGAAATCAAGTTGATTTAAAGAAGGGATTCATGCTCGGACGATCAAAAGCGTAGATTTTAAAGAAGCCCTCTTGATGAAGACTTGAAGAGAGTGTACCCTATGTAAGATCTTAGAGTATTTAAGTTTTAGTGTTGAATTGATACTTAAGAATCATACACACTTGCACAAGTTATCTATACAAAAATTATTTCAAAAAAAAGTTTCAAAAACCCTATATTTTTCACTCAGACTATCGACATTTTTTATGCAGAAATTAGGTTTTGGATAATGAATAAAGAAAAGAGCCCAAAAGATGAACTTTTAAAAGCCCAAAACTCAAAACCCCAGTACATCAACTCAAACACAGATCTGCAAGAGATCAAATTAAATCAAATTAAAGATTATGGAGAATCAAGTGAAGTCAAAGATTGTGAAAGATTTTCACCATATTTGTTCTTATCTTTGTACCCATCAAAGATTATGCAAGATTTTTACTATATTTGTTCTTACCTTAGTACCCCGCTCCTTGGGCTATAACAAGAGAGGAATTCTAAGGAACACATACATCAAAAATAAGAAGAAAAGTAATTTTGATGCTCTCTAAATGAATGACTCTTTCTTTCTCTTGCTCTCTTTCCCCAAATTTCTTGCAGGGAAATTTTGAAGAAATCATCAGAGGTAATCATTAACGTGATAATTTGAAAACTTGTTGGAGAGTTGAAATGGAATGTAGGAAGGTCATCATTCCTTGAGACTCTGTTGGTGAACTTATGGAATTGTTGTCAGATGTAATCACTAACATGATGAGTAAAAATTCCTGTGGAGGTTTGACAACCAAATTTCTTGATGGGGAATTAGAAAGAGATTTTTTCCAAAGTGATCGTGATAAATTCTCTGCTTGGGGATTTATAAAAGTGACTTGTCAGAGGTGTGATGTTAATTTGACAAGTGTTCATGTACTGTTAGAGATGTAAGCTTTAACGTAACAACAATTTGAGTGGACCTGCCATTCTATTGGAGAAAGTGGCAAGCAAAGTTTAATCCGTTGGGAATGTTAGCAAGATCCTCTGGGGATATTCAAAGGTTTTATTGTTAGAGGTGTAAGCTTTTGACAGTTCAAGCCTATGATTCATTTCACTGGAAAATGAATACATCCTTATGTGGTCTTATCATTCCATGGACGGGAATTGGTAAGAGACTGGAGGGAAATCAAATGGGATCAAGTCTCTTAGAATTTTTTAGGAAATTCTCAGCTATCAACAGATTTGGTGTGCCTTTATTAACTACCAATTGAGTTGGGCTAGCCATACTATTCCCCTCAGCATGATGAGTTATCGAGGACTTTGTGTTGGGCTTAAAAGCCAACTTTCTCCTCTATCCTTAGCCATCAATAGCTTCAGATCCAAAATGAGATTGTGTCTCTTAGAAATTTTAATAAACTCTCAGCTATCAACAGATTTGGTATATTTTTACCAACTGCCATTTGAGCTGGGCTGGTCATGTTATTCCCTCCAGCATGATTAGTTATCAAGGATCTTTTGTTGGGCTTAAAAGTCAACCCTTTCCTTTATCCTTAGCTGTTAGAGGCGTAAATGATCGAAGCGGAACGAGCACCTTAAAATGTGTATTTTGTAAAATCAATAAAATTATGTGTGTGCTAATGTTCCCTCGATACTTCTGTTATAGCATTGGCTCAACAGGTCGAATCCACAGGAACTGGAGGCAATAGAAGCATTAACAGTTTTTATTCACGTCGGCTGTTAACAAGTTCTTCCTTGTTAAAAAGAATAAAAAAGAAAATAAAAGAAAAAGAAATCCAGAAGTGATAGGTAAGAAGGCGATGAAAACATCGATGTGAAAACAAATGAGAAATGGTTATGAATTGGTAAAGCAAAACAAGAAAGTAGAAAATGAGAGATAAAAGAAAATGAAATAAGAAAAGGTTTTGAAAAATGATAAAAGAATTTGGAAATTGATTTTTAAAACAAGATAAAAGAAAACTCATGGCTACTAACTACTAATTGCTCCACTGACCATGCTAACCTCTTAGTGATAGTTGCCTCACATGGATCTTTGGCCATCAGTAATCCTTGGCTTCAAGAGACGATACAAAGCATGACAAATAAAATGGTTCTTCACATTCAAACTTGCATCAAGAGTAAGCTAATACAAACATTAGATCATCAAGCCATTAGAAGCAAGCATGAAATAAGAGAGTTAGCTTGGTTAGTAGTTAGTCACCATGAGAAAAAAAATCTAGCTAAGCATCATGTAGAAGATGAAGAAGAAAGGAGACACTCTTATATAGATTGTCACCATCTATTACATCAATATCTCTCTATCTCTCTCTGAATCTCTCAGCCCTACTACAAGATCTAAAAAGAAATGAAAATATAAAAGGAAAGAAGAAGAACACCTACACTACATTAGATTAAAAGATAGAAAACCTAGCCTAAATCTAAAACTGCTTGCGTTTCGGCCAAACCCTGCCCTATTTATAGGCAAAAGAAGCAGATGGAAGGCGAGACGGGGCCACACGTAGAAGATTGACGCGTGCCCCCACCACATTGCCACGAAATACGGCTATTGTCACGTTTTGCGGTAATACCAGGGACCTAGGTCCCTGGTTTTGGCGCGGGGCGCTTCGAGGACCTTCCTGGTATATTCTATTTCGAGTATATTCGTCCGGATCTTCGTCTGACGTGTGCAAAGGTCTAGTTCAACGCATCTTCTAGAAGCTTTCTTACTTGGCCTCCAAGAAATTCAAATTTAATTAGCCGAAAATGGGTTTAATTAAGCTCTTATTATTCTTTGGCCATTGGACTCTTGATTTATCTGCAAAGTAGACCAAAACACAATTAGAAATGATATTTTATTTATAAATCGGTAGGGAATGCGATATAATAATGCAGAATTATAGAATAATCACACTCCCACACTTATCTTTTGCTTGTCCCGAGCAAAACAAGAAAAGAAAATTTATACTACAAATGTTATTACACTACTTTCGCAGGTGACGCGATTGTACTGAGCGTAGCCGTTAAACCTCTAGGTTACCCCTAGAGGAGGAGTTTTGTCTCCAGAGGGTTTTCAGCGGATTGCACCCACAAAATCCATAAAGAAAGAAGAAAAATGTTAGTATTTTGAAAACGCATTTTGAAAGAGAGACAAGTTTACGAATTATTTTTGCAAAAAATATAAGCGACCTAAGATCATAAGTCCACCAAAAATTATTCTTCCTTAAGCTTAGTCTATATACAAGATCTTGTCTTCAATTAAGGTAAGAATTTAAAATTGAATTGAATATTTACTTCATAAATAAAACCTAGATAATACGCACTTTGTGATAGCGAAGATTTCTGGGATTTCAACTCTAACCATCATGCCATTTATCTTTATATATATATATTTCTTTTTCTTCTTTTCTCTTCCCTTAGTTTTCTTAGGCTTTCTAGTTTACCTGATAATGAGCCTTTAACCGATGACTCCCAGACCAGACGATTTTAGGGCACCAGATGAGAAAACATCTCTCGGGTCTAAGGACTCGAGCAAACAAGGCCATAAAACTAAGGAGAATTATTTGTTCTTTATTACCACATTTAGGCGTGAATAATCATGCTTCTTGAGGCATAATTATCCAGCTTAATAAGTGATTTTTTTTATTCATTTATACCATATTTTTTTTTTCTTTGTTTTTGCTTTATGGCATTTTAGGTCTTTGTATCCATCTGAAAAATTGTGTAAGTGTGAAGTGCATACTATCTAAGGCAAAAAATTAAAGATAAAACTATCTCTCCAATTTATCTTATTTAGCCTATAATTTTAAATAAGATCCATTATTTCGACTAGGTTTAAGATGTCATAATTAAGGCTTTCTTAATTTCTAAGATCATCTTAATATCCTTAAAAATTGATCAAAACTTTGTCTCTTATTTCAAAAAGTTTAAAAAGAAAGACAAAATCCTATGCAAAAGGGAAGATTTCTAAAAGTATCCTAAAAGAAGTGTAAAAGAAAGAAAATCTAAAAACTCTACGTTAGTGAACCCTTCCCCACACTTATCTCATGCATTGTCCTCAATACATCGTGATGTGTGTATGCATGAAACAAATAGAAAGGGAAGGAAAAATCACCTCAAGGTGGTGGATCCAGTGGTCATCTGATTGGTCCACAAATGCGGCCCAATCCAATTTGCGTGGAGTCTGGAGGAACCCACCAGAGACCTCTATAATACAACCCATTATTATGGTGTATATATGAATGATTTTTATTAAGAATTTTACCCTATCTAATTTCTAAATTTTCAAAATAATTTCAGAGTCAAATTTATCAAGACCCTTGTCCCAGAATGGAATGATTGATTTGGACTCAGGAAGTATAGGAACTAATACCGACTCAGGAAAAAGACTTAAGTCAAGTAAAGGTTCAGGAGTCGAGATTGGTTTAGAAAGTGGGTCCAAATCAAGAAGTTAAAACGCAAGTCCACAGTCATTTTCCCATGATGGAATGTGACTTCCTAAGATTAGTGATTTCAGTTCAAGAATGACAGGTGTAGGAACCAAAACTGACTCTAAAATATTACTCAAGTTGGGTAACAAAACAGGAGTCAATATTGATTTAGGAATTTGAACTGGATCACAAATCTGAGAATCTGGGTCACATTTCTCATTGAGTTCAATTCCATAAAAATGAGAACTTGCCAATTTATCAATGGGACTTTCAAAAGTATGAAATTGGTCAAGTTCAATATGATGATCATAAAAGATTGGTGATTCAATTTCACAAAGGACTGGTACTGGATCTAATACTGACTCAGGAAAAGGCCTGAATTCTGGTAAAAATACCTCAGTCAATATTGAATCAGGAAGTGAAATTGAATTACTAAGTGAAAGTTCAGGATCATATTGTTGGCCCAAAGGCCTATCACTCTAGTTTTGATGATGATCAACTCATGAAGTTATGTTTACTAATGATCTTGTGTTTAATTAGTGACAGATTCATTGTCAAGATCTTAGTAGGTGCGTAGCTCAACAAAGGATATAATGTCAAGATTTGGAGCTAGCGCGGTGTGATCCAAGGAGCTTTTGAATCAAGCTTGGATCAAGTCAAGAAGATGAGAAGCCTTCAAGTGAAGACTTCAAGAAGATGAAGACTTGTGTCTAGGTATAAGATTTTGTTTTTTGTTTTAGAGTAAAATGTAAAGGATAGAGTAGTTGGTGGATTGCTCAAGTATACCATGCACACACACTCTTGATAGAATTGTTTTCAAAAAAGATTTTTTAGTTTAGAAAAGACTTTCATTTTGGAAAAATACTATTTCGGTTTTTGGTATTTCTCATATACATATCTTTTAACCAAAACCATATTTAGAGCTTAATGCCAAAAACATAGATATTTCATCTTGATTGTGTAGTGGATCATATCCATACACACTATGCTTTAAAAGTATATCTTGTTTTCGTATTTGATGAAGATTTGGAAAAACATGTTTTGAAAAAATATTCTTTTGGAAAAACAGTTTTTATCATGAGCCAAATATTTCCAAGTTACAAAAGTAGTCCAATCTTCTATAACATGCCTTGATTTTGTGCAAGCATGTTTGTATATCAAAGTATATTGGTTAAACTATTTTTGTAGATTTTTATGTATTTTATGGGATTTTATTTGAGCCAAAAAGACCAACTGTTTAATCCCAGAAAACTGTTTCAGGTTTCAGATAAGTCGACTTGCTTCCTATATATAGTCGACTAATCCTAAAGTCGGCCGACCGGACCGGTCGACCGACGTGCACAGATGTGCACGCCTTTGTGCACTGGAGGACGGCCGACCGTACGGGTCGACCACTCCAGAGAGCTCTGCTCTCTGGAAAGTTCGGTCGACCGTACGGGTCGACCGACAGAGAGTTAGACTCTCAGCTCCAGTGGGTCGGTCGACCCAGGCGGTCGACCGTGGCTCCAACGGTCAGATTTCTGACCGTTAGCGGTCGACCGCACGGGTCGACCGGCAGTTCTGATAAAGCCCCAACGGCTAGTTTTTGACAGCCTATATATTTGGGGGTTTGTGGACTGTTTTTCACAAGATTTGGAGAAGTTTTTAGAGTTAATTTTTCTCACTCTTTTCAGAAGTTTTTCTCCACAAAATAGAGATCAAATATTTCCTATCTAAAGGGAAGATTTTAACAAGAGTGTTTAAAGTGATTTCTTGAGTTTTTCACCATAGCTTTCATCCTTGTTTTCTCACACAAACACTTGAGCTTTCCATTGCTATTGATCTTATAGGAGTGTTGTAGTGAGAACTTTTAGGTGATCAAAGTGTTGTGATCACCAAATACTTCATTTGTTCCTTGAGGAGATGGGCAAGTGTGCTCGTGGTGATTTAGGGTTCGGGTGCGAACTCCGTGTTTGAGGTGCGGCCTCGGCGAGCTAGTGAGCTTGCGTGTGTACGGGACTAGAGAGTCCGAGGGTTTGTAGGTGTTGCGGCACCGAGGAGAGATCCATTGGGATCTTGCATAGTGGAAATCCTTCGTGTGTCGAAGGCGGGGATGTAGAGCAAGTGTGCTCGAACCTCGAAACATACCCTTGTGTTTGCGATTGCTCATTCTCTCTCTATCTCTTTTATATCTTACATGCTTAAATTGTGCTCATCTTTATATGCTTGATATTCATTGTGCTTAATTGATATACTTGCGTGGGATTTGTGCTAACACTTGTATTCAACCAAGAGAGCCAACGCGGCACCTCAACCCATTAAAGGGGAATCTAGAGGAGTTTGTCTAGAGCCCTTCACGGGGAATTCGGCAACACTCTTGTGTTATACGTGGTGTTTAGTATAAAAGATTTAATTAGGTCATAATTATTTTTAGCTTCCGCATTATTTGCATCATTTGGCATTTAGTGACCATTAGATTAGCCATCACCTATTCACCCCCCCCTCTAGGTGAACCTTCAATTGGTATTAGAGCTTGGTACTCTGATTTGGGTCTAACAACCTAGAGTTAAAGATCCTCATTTTTAGGCTAATCACGTATTTTGTACACACACCATAGATTTCATGTCACCACCCACTTTTGACATTCTTAACATCCAAATTTGGAAGGTTAAGATGTCTTTGTACCTCAAAGCCCTAGGCATTCATGTTTATCTTACCACTACTAATAATGCATATTGTTTAGATGGTAAGAATTTTGAGGCTAATGCAAAAGCCTTTAATGCTTTAAAGTCTACCCTAGATGATGTTTATTTATCTAGAGTTTCTAACTTTGATTCGGCTTTTGTAGTTTGGAATACCCTCATCTCCCTCGGTGAAAAAGATCAATACTATGCGGGGAGCGATTCGGATGTTGGAAGCAACACCTCCAACTTGTGCTATATGGTCTAAGGGGATAACCCCCTTGAGGTAACTACCGAATCGAGGATGAGGATGTAGACATGTCATATGATAAGCTATCTACTTTTTGTCATCTCTTGCTTGAAAAGTATGACATGATTAAGAAAGAAAATAAAAATTTGAAAAAGAAACTTGATTGCATGCATGTAGAACATGATACATTTAGAAGTAACATTGCATGTTTAGAAAAAGAAAATAAAGATTTGAAAAATGAAAATGTTTCCCTTATATCTAAATTAAATGATCTTTGTGAAGGGAACACGATTTTGAAAGATAAAATTATTTTGGTGGAAACTCAAAAGGAAATTGTTTTTCAAGAAAACAACTCTTTGAAAAAGAAAATTTTTGAAAAAGAAAAGGAAAAAGAAAAAGTTTTTAAAAAGAAGAAAAATGATTCTTTATCTCACATGTCTTTACATGCCATCATTGATGATAGTGAGATTACTCTTTTGAAAAATAAAATTAATAGTTTGAGTTCAACCTTGAACTCGTGTGCATTTAACCATACTAGATTGGAGTCTTTGTTTGCAAAGAAACAAACTCCACATGTTCATGCACAACATCATCATGCATTTGCTTATGTTGCACAACACGATCACAAACATTCACATAAGCATCCTAAGGTGTACAAATGTACACATTGTGGCCGCAAAGGCCATTTAGCAAAGTTTTGTTATGATAGATTGCATCATTTTAATTTTGCTAAAAATAAAAATGTTTGGGTGCCTTACAAAGCTAACCCCCAAGGACCCAAGAAAATATGGGTACCAAAACCCCCACCATTTGCTTTTGATGTAGGTGAGGGCTCTCACAAGACGTGAGAGGATTGGTGCCTTGGTAGTGAATGCACTTGGACATGATGGACATACTTTTGGGATGCATCACTATCAAGGAGCTTTGGTAGGACAACCACCATGTTAGGAGCTTTGGTATTGGTGACAATCTCTAAACTCCTACTTTTATGTACATGCTTTTAATTTCATATATCATATAGCATGTTCATATTTTTGTATGCTTCATGTGGTATTTACATGCTTAGATGTAGAATGTGTCAAACTTGCATTTATACATATATGAATAGTGAACTACAATTGATTCATATATATTTGAACTTCATGCTCATTTGTATCCACTATATGCATATGTATAGACTAGTTTTGATGATTCTCTTTTACACATGTTTTTGCCTATTTTATGCTTTACTTCATGTATATGTATTTTTAATTCAAATCTAATAAATATACATGTATACCCGTGAGTCTCTTGCTTTCATGCAAATACATTTAATAGACTCTTTTATATTTGGGATATGTATATGTATTGTTAGGATTGGATAAATCATACATATACCTTGAAGTTTATTTTAAGATGAAAAATTAAAAAAAAATTTCATGATTTATTTTTAATAAAATTTTTTTTCATGTCTTGTCTAAAAATGAGTTTCATGTTTGATTGAGCTTCAATGTCTATTTTCATGAAAATGCTATTTACATAATCTTTGAACACTCATCTTTTACTTTTCAAGATAATTTTGAGCTTTATGGACTATGAGTGATTGAACTTTTATGTATTTGGTATGATTCATGAAAAACATATGCTTTGATTTCATGTTTTTGAAGGATCTTTAACTAGTTTTTTCAAAAATTATTTTAAGTAGTTATTGTTCTTCATTTGGTAGAGTTATTCAAACAAAGCTTATTTTTCAAATATATTTTTGAAAATCCCTACCATTCATGGAAGGATGGATGGGCGATTATGCTCAAGTATGCTTTATAGTGAAAATCATTTTAATCTTGAACATGATTGGGAGGTATAGGTTATGAGCTATACACTTGATTTTATTGTTATGTCAATTGGTATCATTGAATCGTTTCAATTGGTATCAATATGAACTTATTTTGTATATACTCATATTTTGTGTCTTATATATGTATGTATCAATTTCAATTGGTATACTCATTTCATACATATATATGATTTTCATGTGCTTAACTTTCAATTGGTTCACATTTTTAAAAGCACAAAGTTTATGATGAAAAATAAAAAATTTTTGGATCATTATGTCTACCATTGATATCAAAATGCTTCAACTTCATATTTGTTAAATTTCAATTGGTATCAATATGATAATGATTATTGTTCAATTTGGTATCTTAAAAATTTGTTTGTTTTACAAGAGCTCTGATACCTTTAAAAATTTTGTTTAAGAAAAATTAAAAAAAAATTGTTTTGGTATGTATTTCCTATATGCAAGGAGAGCTTAACATCTCTTCTACATATAGATTCATGTTGAGTATATTATAAATTGAGGAGCTTGACAACTCTTCTTCATATGATATACGTGTGTAGGGGGAGCTTCACATCTCCTCTTATGCATTACATAATATGCGTTATGTGAATTAGGGCTTGTCATCCCTCTTTCATGTAATGTATATGTGTAGGGAAGCTAACTTAGCGTCTTCCTCTTCATGAATGTATATCGCATATAAACCTTTATTGATTGATTTGTATTAACCCCTTCTTGATCTTTTTGTTTTTGACAAAAAGGGGGAGAAAAATTTGTTTGATTTGATTTTACTTTGACCCCTTTGTTGATGATTGACAAAAAGGGGGAGAAAGATTTAATATGCATGTTAGTAGAATTTATGGTTATATGCATATATGTTTTGTTTTGCAAATGAATGGAGATAAGAACTTGATGAGTTTTATGATTATTTGACATGTTGTATTTGCATACATGTCATTCATTTGCATACATGTTTATGAGCTTCATTGCATATATTTATTATTTTGTGTTATGCATGAATTAAGGGGGAGCTTCCTTGAAGCATTACTTTAATCCATGCATATATAACTTCATGAGTTTTGTCATCATCAAAAAGGGGGAGATTGTTGGCCCAAAGGCCTATCACTCTAGTTTTGATGATGATCAACTCATGAAGTTATGTTTACTAATGATCTTGTGTTTAATTAGTGACAGATTCATTGTCAAGATCTTAGTAGGTGCATAGCTCAACAAAGGATATAATGTCAAGATTTGGAGCTAGCACGGTGTGATCCAAGGAGCTTTTGGATCAAGCTTGGATCAAGTCAAGAAGATGAGAAGCCTTCAAGTGAAGACTTCAAGAAGATGAAGACTTGTGTCTAGGTATAAGATTTTATTTTTTGTTTTAGAGTAAAATGTAAAAGATAGAGTAGTTGGTGGATTGCTCAAGTATACCATGCACACACACTCTTGATAGAATTGTTTTCATAAAAGATTTTTTAGTTTAGAAAAGACTTTCATTTTGGAAAAATACTATTTCGGTTTTTGGTATTTCTCATATACATATCTTTTAACCAAAACCATATTTAGAGCTTAATGCCAAAAACATAGATATTTCATCTTGATTGTGTAGTGGATCATATCCATACACACTATGCTTTAAAAGTATATCTTGTTTTCGTATTTGATGAAGATTTGGAAAAACATGTTTTGGAAAAATATTGTTTTGAAAAAACAGTTTTTATCATGAGCAAAATATTTCCAAGTTACAAAAGTAGTCCAATCTTCTATAACATGCCTTGATTTTGTGCAAGCATGTTTGTATATCATAGTATATTGGTTAAACTATTTTTGTAGATTTTTATGTATTTTATGGGATTTTATTTGAGCCAAAAAGACCAACTTTTTAATCCTAGAAAACTGTTTCAGGCTTCAGATAAGTCGACTTACTTCCTATATATAGTCGACTAATCCTGACGTCGGCCGACCGGACCGGTCGACCGACGTGCACAGATGTGCACGCCTTTGTGCACTGGAGGACGGCTGACCGTACGGGTCGACCGCTCCAGAGAGCTCTGCTCTCTGGAAAGTTCGGTCGACCGTACGGGTCGACCGACAGAGAGTTAGACTCTCAGCTCCAGTGGGTCGGTCGACCCAGGCGGTCGACCGTGGCTCCAACGGTCGGATTTCTGACCGTTGGCGGTCGACCGCACGGGTCGACCGGCAGTTCTGACAAAGCCCCAACGGCTAGTTTTTGACAGCCTATATATTTGGGGGTTTGTGGATAGTTTTCCACAAGATTTGGAGAAGTTTTTAGAGCCAATTTTTCCCACTCTTTTCAGAAGTTTTTCTCCACAAAATAGAGAGCAAATATTTCCTATCTAAAGGGAAGATTTTAACAAGAGTGTTTAAAGTGATTTCTTGAGTTTTCACCATAGCTTTCATCCTTGTTTTCTCACACAAACACTTGAGCTTTCCATTGCTATTCATCTTATAGGAGTGTTGTAGTGAGAGCTTTTAGGTGATCAAAGTGTTGTGATCACCAAAGACTTCATTTGTTCCTTGAGGAGACGGGCAAGTGTGCTCGTGGTGATTTAGGGTTCGGGTGCGAACTCCGTGTTTGAGGTGCGGCCTCGGCGAGCTAGTGAGCTTGCGTGTGTACGGGACTAGAAAGTTCGAGGGCTTGTAGGTGTTGCGGCACCGAGGAGAGATCCATTGGGATCTTGCATAGTGGAAATCCTTAGTGTGTCGAAGGCGGGGATGTAGAGCAAGTGTGCTCGAACCTCGAAACATACCCTTGTGTTTGCGATTGCTCATTCTCTCTCTCTCTATCTCTTTTATATCTTGCATGCTTAAATTGTGCTCATCTTTATATGCTTGATATTCATTGTGCTTAATTGATATACTTGCATGGGATTTGTGCTAACACTTGTATTCAACCAAGAGAGCCAACGCGGCACCTCAACCCATTAAAGGGGAATCTAGAGGAGTTTGTCCAGAGCCCTTCACGGGGAATTCGGCAACACTCTTGTGTTATACGTGGTGTTTAGTGTAAAAGATTTAATTAGGTCATAATTGTTTTTAGCTTCCACATTATTTGCATCATTTGGCATTTAGTGACCATTAGATTAGCCATCACCTATTCACCCCCCCTCTAGGTGAACCTTCACATATTCATGCTCAAGTTCAATTCAGGAAAAGGATAACTTACCAAAATGTCAATGAGATTTTCAACATTTGAAGTATGGTCAAGTTCAGATAGGTGTGCTGAAATTGAATCTTGGTTTCTAGAATAACAAGAGTCCTGGGTCAGATCAATAGAGTTAGGGATAGCTGAATTGGTTAAAGGTTGATAAGATAGAGTTTCCTCATTCTTATAAATGCTAACCAATTGACTCAATTGTGTTTCCAACCTATTGATAGACTGGGTAGAAGATTTTTGAAATTGTAGTGCGGACTCCTGCAAGATTTCTATACTCTTTTCTAAATGTGATGTATCTTCAAGTGGTTGTTCTAGAAAAAGAGTGTAGGAATCTTGGTTTCCAAAACAATAAGAGTCATGGGTCAAATTGATAGAGTTAGAGATATTTGAATTAGTCAAAAGTGGAGAAGAGAGAGTTTCTTCATTCTTATAAATGTTGACCAATTTACTTAATTGTGTTTCCAACCTATCAATAGACTGAGAAGAAGATTTTTGAAATTATAATGCAGACTCCTGCAAGATTTCTATACTCTTTTCTAGACTTGATTTTTCTTCAAGTGAATGGTCCAGAAGGGGAGTATAAGAATCTTGGTTTTGGAAAGATAGTGAAGATTGTGAGTCCAACATGTTATGAGATTGAAGCTTGGACTCACACAAGAGTTCCTTACTCGTTTTCAGGGTAGATGGTTGGTCATTATGCGGAGGTGGAACTGAGTAAGAATCTTGAAAATTTTGTGGAATTGGAGAGGCCATCATTTTCTGAAGTCATCGCTCGGCCTCTTGTAAATTGGCTTCTATTCTCTTTTCTAACTCAGATTTTTCTTCAATTGGTGGTTCTAGAAAAGGGGCATAAGAAGCAAAATTGAGAAATGAAGATTGTGAAAATTGTGAAAATTGTGGACAAGGTGGTGGAAAATTGGACTCGGAGGAGGTGAATCCCCATTGACTCTGTGAAGAGTTAAAATTATTTTGGAAATTATAGTCATGAGATTTGGGGTATAGGTTGTATTGATTCGGATAAGTCCAACCCGGTGATTTGGTTGGTTCATATTATAAAAAGCCAGGTTGGAATTATCTGAATCAAATGAGGTTGATGTGAAATATGGATTCATATTAGGATTGAAAGAATTGTTATTGTTGAATTCCATTTCACAAATAATCACAAACAAAAAAGAAAAAGCAAATAACAAACAAAAAGAAAAGAAAAAAATCAAACCTAAGCCTATATTAGGGTTGACCTAGACCTAGACGACTCCTAACTAGTTGATTACCCAGGGGAGGTTGTTGCTTGAATCCGACCACAAGCTAATCGGCCAGGTAGGGGCAAAATACGGCAGGAGGTATCTATGTGTAAGCAACGGGCTTTAATTACGCCAAACCCTGGTATCTTCGAGGCGTAACCTCTTAATCCCCAACCTTAAACACCGATTTCACAAGAGTAAGATTCAAAACAAGTTTCACTCTCGGTCAATCTCTTAATGAGTCTGAGATGTCCCTAGGGGCTAATGTCTATCAATTTTTAATAGGGTTTGGGTTGTGTGAGTGGGGAGGTGGTTTTTGGGCTAAGGAAGAGTGATAAAATCCTTACCTTATCTTGTATGAGTTTTGTCCTTTAGTTCAATTCGTGCAAGTGTGCAATATAAAAAAGAATATAACACAAAGCGAGTAAATCACTCACGTGTTTGTCCTATGCTATATACAATGCCATATGTACACCTCAGTCCAGATCACAACAAATGAACACAGTATATTGGAATTGAATTGACACGTGCCAAATGCAAATGTCTAAACTGTTTTAAAAGCGTTCAAATATTGTATTTTAGTTCTTTAATTTATTGCAGTGTGTAGGCAATCAACACAGATAATTAAGCAGCAGAATACAATAATATATGCAACGTGCAAGGTCCATGCAAAAGATAAAGTACAAATGCCACAAAATTGCCGCGTTTGCGCGGCTGGTCTCTGATTTCTGCGGCAAAGTGTAAGAAGCAAGATTTCTGCTTTCTAAAGCAGGGAGAGGCAAGCAAGAGTAGCCTTCTGCAATGCAAAGAATCTGTAAAAATTGCCCTACCCACCAAAATAGAGAAGAAAATGTTAACAAAAACGTAAAATCAAAACCATTCCCATCTCCGGCAACGGCGCCAAAAATTTGATCAGAGCGGAACGAGCACCTTAAAATGTGTGTTTTATAAAATCAATGAAATTATATGTGTGCTAATGTTCCCTCGATACTTCTGTTATAGCATTGGCTTAACGGGCCAAATCCATAGGAACGGGAGGCGATAGAAGCATTAACAGTTTTTATTCACGTCAATTGTTAATAAGTTCTTCTTTGTTAAAAAGAATGAAAAAGAAAATAAAAGAAAAAGAAATCCAGAAGTGAAAGGTAAGAAGGCGATGAAAACATCGATGAGAAAACAAATGATAAATGGTTGTGAATTGGTAAAGCAAAACAAGAAAGTAGAAAATGAGAGATAAAAGAAAATGAAATAAGAAAAGGTTTTGGAAAATGATAAAAGAATTTAGAAATTGATTTTTAAAACAAGATAAGAGAAAATTCATGGCTACTAACTACTAATTGCTCCACTAACCATGCTAATATCTTAGTGATAGTTACCTCACATGGATCCTTTGCCATCACTAATCCTTGGCTTCAAGAGATGATACAAAGTATGTCAAATAAGATGGTTCTTCACATTCAAACTTGCATCAAGAGCAAGCTAATACAAATATTAGATCATCAAACCATTAGAAGTAAGCATGAAATAAGAGAGTTAGCTTGGTTAGCAATTTAGTGGTTAGTAGTTAGTCACCATGAGAAGAAAATCTAGCTAAGCATCATGTAGAAGATGGAGAAGATTACATTGGAGAAGAAAGGAGACACCTTTATATAGATTGTCACCATCTATTACATCAATATCTCTCTATCTCTCTCTGAATCTCTCAGTCCTACTACAAGATCTAAAAAAAATAAAAATACAAAAGAAAAGAAGAAGAACACCTACACTACACTAGACTAAAAGATAGAAAACCTAGCCTAAATCTAAAACTGCTTGCGTTTCGGCCAAACCCTGCCCTATTTATAGGCAAAAGATGCATCTGGAAGGCGAGATGGGGCCACGCGTCGAAGATCGACGCGTGGCTCCACCACATTACCGTGGAAATGCGGCTATTGCCGCGTTTCCGTGGCAATACCAGGACCTAGGTCCCTGGTGCTTTGAGAACCTTCCTAGTATATTCTATTTCGGGTATATTCGTCCGGATCTTCGTCTGACGTGCGCAAAGGTCTAGGTTCAACGCATCTTCTAGAAGCTCCCTTGCTCGGCCTCCAAGAAATCTGGATTTAATTACCCTAAAATGGGTTTAATTAAGCTCTTATTACCCTTTGGCCATTGGACTCTTGATTTATCTGCATAGTAGACCAAAACGCAATTAGAAATGATATTTTATTCATAAATCGGTAGAGAATGCGATATAATAATGCAGAATTGTAGACTAATAAGTAGGATCATTATGTTACTTCAAGTAACATGTGTACTCTTTGGGTCTTCGTTCCTCAAATGACTTCTAAACTTCGTTGGGGATTAAAGAAGTGAGTACAAACTCTGCGGGGATTAGAATGGAGAACTTCAAGGAGTGTCGTCAGAGGTAATTGTTAACATGATATTAAGAACTCCGCTGAGGGAATTTGATATGCCCTAAGATTCCGTGAGGATGTCAGCAAGGGGCGAATGTTCTTCATGGAATTCTTTCTGATGTCTTCAAACGTTGACATCATGCAACATTGTCTCCTAATGCTTGATCGGCTCAATTCCGAGGGGAAATTATAGTCAAATGAATTTGACTAAATGATCAGAGGTGTAGTATTAACTTGATCATGGATAGTAATTTTCAAGAATTTGTCATTGATCGGTATCATGAGTGTGTCGCCGTTCGGATTCGACAGACATTACGCTCCATTTTGAGTAGACTGTCTGTACTAAAAATGGTCCTTCCTATTTGGATTGGAACTTATCTTTGGTCTTGTGGGTCATGATCATGGGTCGCCTGATGGCTAAAACTAAATCTCTTTTCTGGAAAACCTGTTCTATGAGAGTCTGATATAGCTCAATATATTATTGAGCAGGTAGTCGCTTCTCGTCTAGCGCTTCATCTCATTGTCTCCTCACGTCATCTTGGTTGCTAAAGGAACCCGAAGGGTATCTGAATTTCCAAGGTTAGGACTGCTCACACCCATAGACCAGAGAGAAAGGCGTGATGCCTGTAGCGATTCCGACCGTCGTTCGATTGGCCCAAAGGCATTCACCAGGCTTTTCATTCTAATCTCGTTTGCTTGCAGAGACGAACTTTTTAAGGAGTTTAATGATCGTTGATTAGTCTACAATTCTACATTATTATATTACATTTTCTCACCGATTTATGAATAAAATGTCAGTCTAAACCGTGTTTTGGTCTCTCTTGCAGATAATAAAGACAAGGAGGACAAATGGGTAATAAGAGTTTAATTAAACCCATTTTTGGGTAATTAAATCCGCAATTCTTGGAGGCCAAGCAAGGGATCTTCTAGAAGATACATTGAACCTAGACTCTTGTGCATGTCAGATGAATATACGGATTAAAATACCCAAATTGGAGAATACCAAGAAGGTCCTAGAAGCGACAAGAAGCTCTCGCTAAAAAACAGGGACCTAAGTCCCTGGATTGCCGCGAAAATGCGGCAATAGCCGAGTTTTCGTGGCAATCTAGTGGGGCCACGTGTCGATCTTTGACGTGTGGCCTTGTCTCGTCTTCTAGAACCTCCCTTTGCCTATAAATACTACAAGGTTTGGTCGAAACGAAGCAGTTTTGGATTTAGGCTAGGTTTTCTATCTTTATGTAGTGTAGTGTAGGTGTTCTTTCTTTCTTTTCTTTTGTATATTTATTTCATTTTTAGATCTTGTAGTAGGGCTGAGGGATTCAGAAAGAGATAGAGAGGGATTGATGTAATAGATGGTGACAATTTATGTAAAGGTGCCTCCTTTCTTCTCCATCGTAATCTTCTCCATCTTCTACATGATGCTTGGCTAATTTTTCTTCTCATGGCAATCTAACTACTAACCACTAACCATCTAATCACTTACTTGATAATCCACATGAATCTAGTACTCTCTACAAGGCCTTACTCTTGAAGAGCCATTGATGGCTCATGATGATGGATTCTAACATTCTAACATTTCTAACACTTAACCCACTAACTTGCTAACTTGTAAATACTAACTTTATTTCATGCTCACCTCTAATCGATTTTGATGATTTAATAGTACCTTACAACTTGTTATATGATATAGATGTATTATTTGAATGTAGAAGAACAATCTTATGGGCCATACAGTCTGCGTTATAATTTAAAAAATCTTCTTCTCAGTCTATTGATAAGTTGGAAACACAATTAAGTAAATTGGTCAACATTTATAAGAATGAATAAACTCTCTTCTCCATCTTTGACCAATTTAAATATCTCTAACTCTATCAATTTGACTCATAACTCTTGTTGTTTTGGAAATCAAGATTCCTACACTCCTTTTCTAGAACAACCACTTGAAGATACATCACATCTAGAAAAGAGTATAGCAGGAGTCCGCGCTACAATTTTCAAAATCTTCTACCCAGTCTATCAATAAGTTGGAAACGCAATTGAGTCAATTGGTTAGCATTTATAAGAATGAGGAAACTCTATCTTATCAATCTTTAACCAATTCAGCTATCCCTAACTCTATTGATCTGACCCAGGACTCTTGTTATTTTAGAAACCAAGATTCAATTTCAGCACACCTATCTAAACTTGACCATACTTCAAATGTTGAAAATCCCATTGACATTTGGCAAGTTATCCTTTCCTGAAATTGATCTTGATCATGAATATGATCCTGAACTTTCACTTGGTAATTCAATTTCACTTCCTGATTCAATATTGACTGAGATGTTTTTACCTGAATTCAGGCCTTTTCTCGTGTCAGTATTGGATCCAGTACCAGTCCATTGTGAAATTGAATCACCAATCTTTTATGATTATCATATTGAACTTGACCAATTTTCATACTTTTGAAAGTCTCATTGATAAATTGACAAGTTCTCATTTTTGTAGAATTGAACTCAATGAGGAATGTGACTTTGATCTCAAATTTGTGATCCAGTTCAAATTTCTAAATGAATATTGACTCCTGTTTTGTTACCCAATTTGAGCAACATTTTAGAGTCAGTTTTGATTCTCATACCTGTCATTCTTGAACTTGAATCACCAATCTTAAAAGTCACATTCCATCATGGGAAAATAAATGTGGACCTGAGTTTCAACTTCTTGATTTGGACCGACTTTCTGAGCCAGTCTCGACTCCTGAACCTTTACTTGACTTAAGTCTTTTTTCTGAGTCGGTATTAGTTCATGTCCTTCCTGAGTCCAAATCAATCACTCCGTTTTGGGAAAGGGTGTTGATAATATTGACTCAGAAATTATTTTGAAAATTTAAAAATTAGATAGGGTAAAATTCTTAATAAAAATCATAAATATATACATCATTTTAGTGGGTTGTATTATAGAGGTCTCTGGTGGGTTCCTCCGAACTCCACGTAAATTGGATTGGCCACATTTCGTGGACGAATTAGACCACCGCCGGAACCACCTTGAGGTGATTTTTCCTTCCCTCTCTATTTATTTCATGCATACATACATCACGATGCATTGAGGACAATGCATGAGATAAGTGTAGGGGAGGGTTTACTAACGTAGAGTTTTTAGATTTTCTTTCTTTTACACTTCTTTTTTTACTTTTAGAAATCTTCCCTTTTGTATAGGATTTTTCACTTTCTTTAAAAACTTTTTGAAACAAGAGACAAAGTTTTGATCTATTTTTAAGAAAATTAAGATAATCTTAGAAATTAAGGAAATCTTATGATATCTTAAACTTGTCGAAATAATGGATATTATTTAAAATTATAGGCTAAGTAAGATAAATTGGAGAGATAATTTTATCTTAAATTTTTTGCCTTAGATAGTATGCACTTCACACTAACACAATTTTTGGGATGGAAACAAAGACCTAAAATGCCATAAAGGAAAAACAAATTAAAAGATAAAATAATATGGTATAAATGAATAAAAAACCACTAATTAAGCTGGATAATTATGCCTTAAGAAGAATAATTATTCATGTCTAACGGTGGTCAAAAGAAACAAATAATCTCCCTTAGTTTTGTGGTCTTGTTTACTCGAGTCCTTAAACCCGAGGGATGTTTTCTCATCTGGTGCCCTAGGACCGCCTAATTTGAGAGTCATCGGTTAAGGGCTCGCTATATGGGTGAACTAGAAAGCCTAATGAAGCTTAGGGAAGAAGGGGGAAAAAAGAAAAATATATATAAATATAAATATAAATAAATGGTTTGATGGTTAAAGTTGAAATCCCAGGAATTTCACTGTCACAAAAGTGCATATTATCTAAGTTTTATGAAGGATAAAATATTCAATCCAATTATGAATTCTTACCTTAATTGAAGAGAAGATCTTGCATAGAGACTAAGTTTATGGAAGAATAATTTTTGGTGGACTTATGACCTTAGAGCGCTTTTATTTTTATAAAAATATTTCTTAAACTTTTCTCTCTTTCAAAATGTGTTTTCAAATACTAACATTTCTCTTCTTTCTTTATGGATTTTGTGGGTGTAATCCGCTGAAAATTCTCAGGAGACAAAACTCCTCCTCTAGGGTAATCTAGAGGTTTAACGACTTGTTGCACACGCTCAGTGCAATTACGTCACCTGCAAAAGTGGTGTAATAACATGTGTAGTATAGTTTTTCTTTTCTTGTTTTGCTCGGGACGAGTAAAAGATAAGTGTGGGGGTGTGATTAGTCTACAATTCTACATTACTATTTCACATTTTCCCACCGATTTATGAATAAAATGTCGGTCTAAACCGTGTTTTAGTCTCTCTTGCAGATAATGAAGATAAGGAGGGCAAATGGGTAAAAAGAGCTTAATTAAACCCATTTTATGGTTATTAACTCCGCAATTCTTGGCGGCGAAGAAAGGGATCTTCTAGAAGATACATTGAATCTAGACTCTTGCGCACTTCAGATGAATATACGGATTAAAATACCCAAATTGGAGAATACCAAGAAGGTCCTAGAAGCGACGGGAAGCTCTCGCCAAAAACCAGGGACCTAAGTCCCTGGTGTTGCCGCGAAAACATGACAATAGTCGCGTTTCCGCGGCAATCTGGTGGGGCCACGCGCCGATCTTCGACGCGTGGCCTTGTCTCGTCTTCTGGAACCTCCCTTTGCCTATAAATACTGCAGGGTTTGGCCAAAATGAAGTAGTTTTAGATTTAGGCTAGGTTTTCTATCTTTAGTGTAGTGTAGTGTAAGTGTTCTTCCTTTCTTTTCTTTTGTATTTTTATTTCATTTTTAGATCTTGTAGTAGGGCTGAGAGATTCAGAGAGAGATAAAGAGGGATTGATGTAATAGATGGTGACAATCTATGGAAAGGTGCCTCCTTTCTTCTCCATTGTAATCTTCTCTATCTTCTACATGATGTTTAGCTAATTTTTCTTCTCATGGCAATCTAACTACTAACCACTAACCATCTAACCACTTACTTGATAATCCACATGAACTAGTAGCCTCTACAAGGTCTTGCTCTTGCAAGAGCCATTGATGGCTCAAGATGATGGATTCTAACATTTCTAACACCAAACCCACTAACTTGCTAACTTGCAAATGCTAACTTTATTTCATGCTCACCTCTAACCGGTTTTGATGATTTAATAGTAACTTGCAACTTGTTATGTGGTATGGATGTGTTGTTTGAATATAGAAGAACAATCTTATGGGCCATTCTCTGTATCGTCTCTTGAAGCCAAGGATTAGTGATGGCCGAGGATCCATTGTTGGCCCAAAGGCCTTCCACCCTAGTTTTGATGATGATTAACTCATGTAGTTATGTTTACTAATATCTTGTGATTTTAGTTACAGATCATTAATCAAGATATTAGTTGGTGATTAGCTTCAACAAAGGTGTTTAGAAGCTTTTCATGGTGATTCCAGGGCTCAAACTTCAAGTTCATACATTGCCTAGCCCATGGATGGAGTTTTGGAGCAAGTCAACTTGAAGATGAAGATCATCAAGAAGACTTAGGTATTCATAGTTTAGATAGTGTGTTTTTAGATCCATTTGTAAAGATAAGAATAGTTGATATGCTCAAGTGCACAAACACACACGTTTTATGTTTGGTTTTTGGTTTTCATGAATAGTTGATCAAAACAAGTTTATTGATATATGTATAGTTGTTTCATTCTATACATGCATGCTTAGCTTTTAAATAAACTTATTTTGACTTCTCTATTCATGTATTGAAAAATCAAGTTTGATAAAAATACAAGTGTTGGTTTTGATAAAATTTGCAAGACTCAAAAATGAATTGATATGATTGATATATGTCTTGAAATTGTTATCACAAGTTTGTGTTTCAATACAAAATGTTAAAACAAGTTTTATAGAATTTTCAGAAAAGATAAAAGATTTTTCAAAAATATTTTAACATGTGTTTCTGACCCAGGTTTATGCAGACAGGCCAGGTCGGTCGACCGTACGGGTCGACCGCACCAAGGGCCGGTCGACCCCACGGGTCGACCGACGTGCACAGACTTGTGCACGTCTGGCAGGCACAAACTCGGTCGACCGTCAGGGTCGACCGGTTCTGAGAGCTCTGCTCTCTGTTTGTTTGGGTCGACAGGGGCGGTCGACCGTGTTTGCCCAACGGTCACATTTCTGACCGTTGACGGTCGACCGGGCCGGTCGACCGGTAGCCTGTCAGGCTGCCACATCAGCCTAACGGCTAGTTTTCTGATGGGCCTATATAAACCCCAATTCTTTGGGATTTTGGCCAAGGTTTTTACAAGAGAAAAATTCCCTGTTTTCCAGAGTTTAAAACAAGTTTTCAAAAGTGTTTTTGGGCTTTAAATTTCCAAATTTGGTTTGGTGTTTTAGGGTTTGGGAAAATCAAAGAAAATAGAAATTTGGGAGATTTGCTTTGTTCTTCAATTCTATCATTTACAAGAGTTTTTCCCAAGTATTTTTTCTTTGAGTTTTTGTTTTCCAAACACCTAGTTTTTCCACACTTGAGCTATCACCTATCCTATTCTATTAGGATCTTGTTTTTGTGAAAAAAGAGAGATTGTTTGTGGTTGAAAGAAATCACTTGTTGTAAACACCCTTGCTCTTTGTGTATCCCTCTTTGGTAGAGGTGATCGGGTGATTGGTTTGCTTCCTCTAGTGAGAGGTGGAGTTGGTGTTTGTAACCCTCTTCGGTAGAGGTGTTGTGGTTGTTTGGCTACGGGCCTACCCCTCGGTTGTGAGGTGGTGTTTGAGAGAGGAGTTCGGTACTCCCTTGTTGTAAAAATCCTCTTCGGTAGAGGTTCCCTCGGTGGGAGATAGTAGATTGGAAATCCTACACGGTGGTGTGGGCGGGGATGTAGAGCTAGGGGCTCGAACCTCGAAACATATCTTGGCCTTTGCGTTTGATCCATTGTCTCTCAACTCTCTCTCTCATTTATTTTGTGCAAAGCATCATTCATCATTCATATCATACTTGCTTGCATTTGTGTTGTGCCTTGCATTGATTCATATTGATATATCATCTTATATGCTTGGTTGTTTGTGTGTGCCTCACTTGTACTTAATCAATAAGAGCTTCACATAGCACCTCAACCCATTCAAGGGGAATCAAGAGGAGTTAGTCCAGAGCCCTTCACGGGGAATTCGGCTACACTTGTTGATTGTACTAAGTGTGTTTGCAATATTATTTTAAGCTTCCGCATTTAGCGCATTTAGTTCATTAGATTAGCACTTACACCTATTCACCCCCCCTCTAGGTGTTTTTCAATTGGTATCAGAGCTTGTGCTCCTGATACTTAGGCTTAACATCCTAGGAGTGAGATCCATTTGGTTGCTAATCTTGTTTGCATTTGCTTGTTTGCACACATATAGTTTATACCATGGACTTCATGACCCCACCTAGTTTTGACCCTTCCAACATTGTTGTTTGGAAGATTAGAATGACTGTTTATTTACAAACCCTAGGACATAAAGTTTACCTTGCCATTACCAAGGAATCCTTCCTTAGTGATAGCAAGCATATAGGGGCCAATGCACAAGCCCTTGAAGCCATTAGAAGCACATTGCCTAAAGAATATCTTTTGCGTGTTTCTAACTTTGATTCCGCCTTTGCAGTGTGGAATTTTTTGACAACCACCACCTCCTCCAAGCTTCAATTGCCTATCCAACAAGAAGAGGAATCTAGTGGAGATGAATCCGAGCCGCAACAATGCTATACGGTCCAAGGGAATGACTCCCTTGAGGTACAATCGGAAACTCAACTAGATAGTGATGATTGTGCTAGTTCTTCAAATGATTTTGTTGATCCCCATGCTTTGAATGAAGAACTATCCATTGTGTGTGAAAAATTAATTGAAAAATATTATTTGTTGAAAAAGAAGACTTTTGCTTTAACTAAAGAAAATGAAAAATTGTCTTCTAAACTTGATTGTGTTTTGCAAGAGAAGGTTGAGGTCTATAATGAAAGGGATTCTTTGAGATCTCAACTAGACCTTGCACTAAAAGAAAAAGATTTGTTGAAAAATAAAATGATTGTGAAAATGTTTTGAAGAAAAATAAAGTTTTGTCTTCAAAAATTGAATTTGTTGTAAAAGAAAATAATTCTTTGAAAATAAAAATTGATTCTATTTCAAAAGATTTAGAAGCTTGTTTAAAGAAAAATATTGTTTTACAAAATAAGATTGATGCTCATGTTTGCCATGCTAGGGTAGTATCACACACTTCACCTATTGCATGCCACACTTCTTCTTTAATTAATAATGATATATCTTTACTTAAGAAGAGTGTTGATTGTTTGGGCTCCACTTTGAGCCAATGTGTAGTGGGTCACACACGTTTGGAAACTTTGTTTCGAAAGAAACAAGTTCCATATATTCATGCACACCCTACACGGCATACACATGCTTCCCACGGTCACCCTCATCACTTGTATGCTCATGTGTACACTTGTACACATTGTGGACGTAAGGGCCACCTTACTAAATTTTGTTATGATAGATTACATACTCCTAATTTAGCAAATAAGTTTGTTTGGGTTAGAGAAGGGACTAACCCCCATGGACCCAATAAGATGTGGGTACCAAAGACCACCCCTCGTGTATTTGATGTAGGTGTGGGCTCTCACATGACGTGAGAGTAGCCGTACCTTGGAGTGGATGCGTTCCGTACTTAAAGAAAATCAATTGGATGCATCACTTTCAAGGGAAGTTTGGTGGAGAGGACCACCATGTTTTGGAGACAAGGAGAGTTGCTTCTTCGGTTTTGGTAACAATCCTTTACTCCCATTTATTGTTTACATGCTTTCATAATTATAGTTTATAGCATGTTCTATTGTTTAGTGATTACTATGAAAATGCCATGCTTATTAGATTAGTGATATATATGTTTAGTTATTTTGAGACACCCATGTTTAATATGGATAAATTCTTTTGTGTTCTCACTATATGGTTGCTATTGCGTATATCATATATCTAATAACATGTAGATTTTCATAATGATCATGTTTAAGTTTATCATGATGATTTTTGTCTTGTTTTGATGCTTCATGTATTGAATATATGTTTAAATTTTAGTTTTCATTAAGACTATGATTTATACTTGTGCATATAGTGGGCCACAAATAAATCTATATATGTTTGAGCTTGAATGCTTATTTGAACCCATTAGATGTGCTAGTATAGTCTAGTTTTGATGATTCATGCATTTTAAACTTGTATTCCTATTTTTTGTTTTGTTTTATGAGTTTTCATTTCATGTATATGTTTATTTTGCCAAACTTTAAGATATACATGTATAACCCTTTAGTCATTTGCCTTTCATGCAAATCTATATATATGGACTCAATTGTGTTTAGGGATATGTATGTATACTTCATGTTTGACAATTCATACATATACCTTGAAATGAAAATTTGTTTTTAAATGAAAATTTAGTTATTCATGTTTTCATGTGTTTATGTTTAACTTCATGTATATGTCTATCTTATCCAAACTATTATTATACATATACATCCTTTTGAGCCACATGCCTTCATGCATATATAATTTGTGGACTCTTTATGTTTTGGATATGTATGTATACTTTAGTTTGTATTAGACATACATATGCCTTGAAGGTTAAATAGTTTAGATGATTTTTATGTTTTCATGTTTTCATGTTTAAAGAATATTTGAGCTTAATGAAAAATTTTCATGATTATGATATTCACACTTTATTTGTACACTCACTTTCTATATTTACTCATGTTTTATTTTCATGAGTCATATTTATGCCTAATTGAATTAGAGTGTGGATTATCTTGTGGATTTCATGTTTTATGAAAAACTTGTTTGTTTTATTCCTTGTTTGAAGGATTTCGAACTAGTTAACAAAAATTTTCATTTTAACTAGTTCGTATTCTTCATTTTGATATGAGTTATACCATGCTTTTATTGTTATGTCAATTGGTATCATTGAACTCTTTCAATTGGTATTAATCTTGATTCTTTTGTATACTCATATGTGTTTGTGTATGTATATTTTCAATTGTATCACCTATTGGTGATTGGTACTCATTCTATTTCATACACATATACTTGTTTTATTTGTGCTATTATATCTCTATATCTTGAGCACAAATTTTGTTTATGCTAGAGCTTGAGCTTCAACTTTATTTCAATTGATTTAGTTTTCAATTGGTATCTTATTACAAGCCTACGCATAGTTTTTGTTGGTATTTCATAAAGGGGGAGAAAATTCGTTCTTCATATTTCAATTGGTACTTGTATTTCCACTCCCTTACTTTATGATAGAAAATAGTCATTTCAATTGTTTATTTGGCTTAAAAAAATATACTATCTTTTGATATCAAGATGTCTTGTGTTTTAAATTGGTATCTAAAATTTTGTTTAAAGAAAAATATTCAAAAGTTTTGATTTGTATTGGCTATATGCAAGGAGAGCTTAACATCTCTTCTACATATAGATTCATGTTGAGTGTATCTTGTATTGAGGAGCTTAACATCTCTTCTTTATGTGGTACACGTGTGTAGGGGGAGCTTCACATCTCCTCTTATGCATTACATAATGTGTGTTATGTGAATTAGGGCTTAACATCCCTCCTTCATGTAATGCATATGTGTAGGGAAGCTAACTTAGCGTCTTCCTCTTCATGAATGTATATAGCATATAACATTTATTGATCTTTGTTTATTTTCAATTGGTATCAAGATGCTTCATTGACATATTTTCTATTGATATCCTAATTGATTGCCACCCCTTATTGACTTTGTTTTTGTTTTAGACAAAAAGGGGGAGAACATTGTTTTTATTGTTTTGATTGACAAAAAGGGGGAGAAAGATTTTTACCCCTCATTTTATTGTTTTGGTGTTTACCCCTTTGTTGATGATTGACAAAAAGGGGGAGAAAGATTTTGAGTTTATAAGCTTTATATATGCATATTTATGTTTTTGCATATATTAAGTTTAATATAGTTTAATGTTAATTGATCTCTAGAAACATGTTTTGTTTTGAATATTTCATTTGGTATCTAGAGCATCTTGTTTATGCATTGTCATTCATGCATATTTATGTTTATTTGTTTTATGCATGAGTTAAGGGGGAGCTTCTTTGAAGCTTAACTTTAATCCATGCATATATAACTCCATGAGTTTTGTCATCATCAAAAAGGGGGAGATTGTTGGCCCAAAGGCCTTCCACCCTAGTTTTGATGATGATTAACTCATGTAGTTATGTTTACTAATAATCTTGTGATTTTAGTTACAGATCATTAATCAAGATATTAGTTGGTGATTAGCTTCAACAAAGGTGTTTAGAAACTTTTCATGGTGATTCCAGGGCTCAAGCTTCAAGTTCATACATTGCCTAGCCCATGGATGGAGTTTTGGAGCAAGTCAACTTGAAGATGAAGATCATCAAGAAGACTTAGGTATCCATAGTTTAGATAGTGTATTTTTAGATCCATTTGTAAAGATAAGAATAGTTGATATGCTCAAGTGCACAAACACACACGTTTTATGTTTGATTTTTGGTTTTCATGAATAGTTGATCAAAACAAGTTTAATTGATATATATGTATAGTTGTTTCATTCTATACATGCATGCTTAGCTTTTAAACAAACTTATTTTGACTTCTTTATTCATGTATTGAAAAATCAAGTTTGATAAAAATACAAGTGTTGGTTTTGATAAAATTTGCAAGACTCAAAAATGAATTGATATGATTGATATATGTCTTGAAATTGTTATCACAAGTTTGTGTTTCAATAAAAATGTTAAAACAAGTTTTATAGAATTTTCAGAAAAGATAAAAGATTTTTCAAAAATATTTTAACATGTGTTTCTGACCCAGGTTTGTGCTGACTGGCCAGGTCGGTCGACCGTACGGGTCGACCGCACCAAGGGCCGGTCGACCCCACGGGTCGACCGACGTGCACAGACTTGTGCACGTCTGGCAGGCACAAACTCGGTCGACCGTCAGGGTCGACCGGGTCTGAGAGCTCTGCTCTCTGTTTGTTTGGGTCGACCGGGGCGGTCGACCGTGTTTGCCCAATGGTCACATTTCTGACCGTTGGCGGTCGACCGGGCCGGTCGACCGGTAGCCTGTCAGGCTGCCACATCAGCCTAACGGCTAGTTTTCTGATGGGCCTATATAAACCCCAATTCTTTGGGATTTTGGCCAAGGTTTTTACAAGAGAAAAATTTCCTGTTTTCCAGAGTTTAAAAACAAGTTTTCAAAAGTGTTTTTGGGCTTTAAACTTCCAAATTTGGTTTGGTGTTTTAGGGTTTTGGAAAATCAAAGAAAATAGAATTTGGGAGATTTGCTTTGTTCTTCAATTCTATTATTTACAAGAGTTTTTCCCAAGTATTTTTTCTTTGAGTTTTTGTTTTCCAAACACCTAGTTTTTCCACACTTGAGCTATCACCTATCCTATTCTATTAGGATCTTGTTTTTGTGAAAAAAGAGAGATTGTTTGTGGTTGAAAGAAACCACTTGTTGTAAACACCCTTGCTCTTTGTGTATCCCTCTTTGGTAGAGGTGATCGGTGATTGGTTTGCTCCCTCTAGTGAAAGGTGGAGTTGGTGTTTGTAACCCTCTTCGGTAGAGGTGTTGTGGTTGTTTGGCTACGGGCCTACCCCTCGGTTGTGAGGCGGTGTTTGAGAGAGGAGTTCGGTACTCCCTTGTTGTAAAAATCCTCTTCGGTAGATGTTCCCTCGGTGGGAGAAGTGGATTGGAAATCCTACACGGTGGTGTAGGCGGGGATGTAGAGCTAGGGGCTCGAACCTCGAAACATATCTTGGCCTTTGCGTTTGATCCATTGTCTCTCAACTCTCTCTCTCATTTATTTTGTGCAAAGCATCATTCATCATTCATATCATACTTGCTTGCATTTGTGTTGTGCCTTGCATTGATTCATATTGATATATCATCTTATATGCTTGGTTGTTTGTGTGTGCCTCACTTGTACTTAATCAACAAGAGCTTCACATAGCACCTCAACCCATTCAAGGGGAATCAAGAGGAGTTAGTTCAGAGCCCTTCACGGGGAATTCGGCTACACTTGTTGATTGTACTAAATGTGTTTGCAATATTGTTTTAAGCTTCCGCATTTAGCGCATTTAGTTCATTAGATTAGCACTTACACCTATTCACCCCCCCTCTAGGTGTTTTTCATCCATGTGAGGCAATTATCACTAAGAGGTTAGCATGGTTAGTGAAGCAATTAGTAGTTAGTAGTCATGAGTCTTATTTTACTTTGCTTTAAAAATTAATTTCCGAACTCTTTTATCATTTTTTCTATCGTTATTTTTACCATCCTCTTAGTTCACTTTTGTTTCATCTTCTTTTCTATTTTGTTTTTCAAACCACTTCTCTTTCATTTTTTACATCCCTGTTTCATCGCCTTCTCCTCACCTATCACTTTCGGATTTTATTTTTCTTTTCTTTTTTCATTCTTTTAACAAAGAAGAATTGTTAAACGTGAATAAAAACTATTAATGCTTGTATCGCCTCCCGTCCCTGTGATTCGACCTGTTGAGCCAATGCTATAACGGAAGTATCGAGAGAACATTAGCACACATACATAATTACACTGATTTCACAAAACACACATTTTAGAGTGCTGGTTCCGCCCCGATCAATCGTCTTGTTGAAAACTTCTGCTAAACCCATTGGCAGCGGGGTTTTATGCAGTTGATGCCATATTTTGTATTTGGTACTTGTTGTAAAATGGATAGAATGACTGGCTCGCAAATTGAGGACCGGTGTAGTGGATGATCCTCCGGGGGATACCAAATCAATGTATGACGTGGTGCTTGATGAAGTTAATAACGTTGGTAGTTTTAACGTCAGTGGGTGGCACAACTTCTGCCCACTTGAAAAAGTAATCAGTTATAGAAGGATAAACTGATGACCTTTCACCGATGGAGGACTGATGGGTCCTACAACATCGATCCTCCATACTTCAAATGGCCATAAAGCAACTATAGGGTGGAGCAGCTCTGGTGGTTGGTGTATGAAATTCGCATGGATTTGACATGTTTTACACCGTTTTGCATACTGCACTGCGTCGGCGATCATCATCAGCCAGTAATAACCAAACCTGCATAGTCGATCCTTTAGCTTTAAATCGGGTTAATGGATATGGCATATTCCATCATGAGCTTCCTTGAGTACTTCTTTTGCCTCAGAATTGGATAGGCAAAGGAGAAGTACACCATCATATGAACAGCGTTAAAGTGTCCTCACTTCCAGATAATAATAAAACTAAGGAGATCGTCATCGAATGGACGTTGCCTCTTTGAGATCATCGGGCAATAAGCCATGCAGGGTGTAGTCGATGATAGGAAATCAACAATCTCTAGGTTCGAAGGTTGTCGAGGTTGTATGAAATTTGCTAACTTCTAAATCATACATCGGGTAGAGTAGAGGACGAGTAGCTACCATAAGATGGTAATTGGTATTAGTTAGTAAAGTCGATGTAGCTGCCAATGCAGCTAGAGCATCTGCCTTCATGTTTTGGAGGTGAGATACATGGCTAATATAGAAGCCATTAAATGTGTTAGCCAATCGGATGGTCGCATCATGATAAGGTATCAGGTCTTCATGCCGAACCTTATACTCTCCCTTGATATTATTGATGATCAATTTAGAGTCGCCATAGGCTTCGAGATATTTTACCCCCATTTGTTGAGCAAGCTGGAGCCAATGAGTAGAGCGTTGTACTCTATCACATTATTGGAATAAGGTTCCGTTAATGAACATGCACGGGGAAGGACGGGAATATTTGGCGAGACAAACACTACCCTCCATTCTAGTGACAATTTTCCCTTTAGGCCCTTATTGACACGCCATCGAAGAACATTTTCCATACATCATCGCTTGAGGTCACGTTGGCTTCGATGGCCACATACGGGATGTCTTCGTGTAGCTTTGACGTGTCCGGAACTGGATGAGCTGCCAGAAAGGCCGCAAGGGCTTGACCTTTGATCGCCTTTTGAGGTACGAAGGTCATGTCATATTGGGACAGCAATGTGACCTAATTAGCAAGTATGGAATTCAAAGAACCTGGCTTCGTTATGAAATCCATAGAGGATTAACTCTGAAAATAACATAGATGGTCTGCCCGACCAAATCTTCTGGATAGTGAAGACAAGAGCGAGGCATTCCTTCTCGACCGAGTTGTAGCGACTTTTGGCCCCAATCAAGATTCTGCTGAGGTAGTAGATAGCCTGTTCGGTACCTTCATCATTCTTTTGAGCGAGCAAAGAGCCTAGAGAATGGTTCATTGCTCTCACATAGAATAAGAAAGATTTTCATAAAACAAGAGATACCAGGGCTGGGGGTTTCGTGAGATATTCTTTGATATCCTCGAAGGCCATCTGGCAGGGGTCATCCCAGATGAAAGAAACGCCTTCCTTCATTAATCGAGTAAACGGTTGTCAGCTACCGACAAATTTACAATAAAACTTTAGATGTAAGCGAGTCTGCGTTGTAAGCCTCTGAGCTCTTGAGGTTTCTCGAAGGTGGCATATCTTTGATCGCCTTAATCTTGTTGGGATCAAGGTGAATTCCTTTGGATGTAACAATGAATCACAAGAATTTACCGCTTGACACTCTCAAAAAGGATTTGGTTGGGTTCATCTTCAGCTGGTGAGCCTGCTGAGATCAAATATCATTCTCAAGTCTTAGAGATGGTTATCTTTGCTGTGACTTTTAACTGCAATGTCGTCAACGTAAACACTCCGCCGTCTTCTGTAGGTGATCCAAAAGTTTGTGCTCATCACTTATTGGTAGGTGCATCTGCGTTCTTCAACTCGAATGGCATCATCATGTAGTGATTCACCCCCAAAGATGTTCAAAATGACATGTGCTTTTCGTCATCTGGGTACATCTTGATTTGATTATGTCCTGAAAAGCTATCTATAAAAGACATCCTTTTAAAACACACATATTGTCAATCATGACATCTGTGATGGGTAATGAAAATTCGTCTTTAGGACAGGCTGCATTAAGATCGTGAAAGTCAATGCAGACCCTGGTCTTTTCGTTCTTTTTAAGAATGGGCACAATATTAGCAACCCACCTGGGTGTTGTTTATTACAAATGAAGCCACATTCAATTAGTTATGAACTTCGGTCTCGATCGCCTCCATGATGTCAGGCGAAACTGTTGTTGCTGCTATTTGACTGATTTGGAACCAGTTTGACATTGAGACGGTGCATGGCTACGTGAGGTCGAGTCCAGGCATGTCTTCATAGGGCCAAGCAAAGACATCTATATATTCTCGTATGAGAAATATAAGGTCTCGCTTCTCTCTAGGCGATAAGATTTCGCTTATAGAGATGAGCTTTGGTGCGTTTGATCACCCACGTCGACTTGGATTACCTTATCTTCGGTGGGAGGCTCGCACTGTTCGAAACGCTTCGCCCATTAAAGATCAAGTTGTCGAGCCTACAGATCAATATCGAATGGCTCTATATCTTTGTTTTGCTCCACCTGACTGATTGATGTCATGTTGGTAAAGAGAGTTTTGAAGACAACCCCGACACTCACGTCAGATTCCCAGTCTGAGGAGTGCGATCGGACGAATTCATCAGATTCTAACTCTGAATGAGTGGATGGAGTAATGTGCCTCAACTTTGTGCGAATCTGATCATAATAGTTGGTAGACTTCTCTTTTGGCACGAAAAGTTGAAGAGGGATGCACCGTCCCTTTTCAAAGTTCAAGCCTTCACTACGATGTAAGTTGTATCCCATTTCTATCATCATACGATGTGCTGATCATGCATAATAGAAGAACTGTGGGGTTCCAAATCTTCATTCGATTCATTGGATAGAGTTATCTGTGATCAGACTCTGCTAAATATGATTGACATTGGTCCTTTTTTGAAGGAGGGACAATAAAGACAGACCCTTTATTGTCCTCTATGTGCATACATGCCATTTTCGAAATCGTAAGAGGCATGTGCACGAGACTAATGTTGAAAGATTTTAAATACGTCCTCAAGACCAAGGAATAATCAAAAGCAACATCTTCACTAAGGACCCACTCGCCTTCATTTTTGGCATGATTATTATAATCAAGATTATCAAGATACTCTACAATTGGTTCTAAAATAAGAGTAGCTGACACATCTTATTCTGATTCTGAATCCGCCTCGTTGTTGCTGTCGATGTTGTCTGGAAATGATTTTTTCGTCCCTTTATTACTCTCTTTATAGAGTAAAGAGTCAATGAAGTAGTTCTCCTCTCCTTTGAATGGTAGTATCTTAGCGAACACTGTTCGGACTACAACATCGTCACCTACATACTTTGAAGCACGGGTGCACTGTGGAGGGGATGATCCTATTGGCATGAATCCATGATCGCCCGAGCAAGAGATTGTAAGACATATCTGTGTCAATGACATAACACATCACTTCTAACTTTAGGTTTTCAATTTTACATCAAAGACGAATCTGGCCCAGAGGATGACTATTCCAGATGTTAAAGCCATAAATAGTCGTGGTAGTGGTCAACAGCCTGCTCAGAGGGATACCGAGGAAGTAGAGAAGTCTCTTCGGGATGATACTCAGAGCAGACTTCTGGTCGACTTGGATCCTTTCATTACATGTAGAGATAATATACCCAGTATAGTACAAAAGTCTATCATTCTTATTATCTTTGAGGAGCATGTCCTTATGAGTGAAGGTGATAGATAGCACTTGTTGCTACACCAAATAATATTGGGGGCATAGAGTCCTATCGTCGTTGGTAGGAATCGCATGTACTTGTGCTAGAAAGGATTCTAAATCAGCAAGTGTATCCCTAAGAACCTCTTTTTTCTCCTTTGAGAGGCGAAGTAGCTCGTGCAGAGCGACACGAGCTGGAATATTGGCAAGTTGTGCCAATATGTCAAAGCGGAAAGGTGGTTGAGCCCTTGAGAAGGGTTCTTCTTCAAGGATTTGTTGAATCGGATCTCCTTTTGCTTCTCTTTGTCCTATATTCAGGATGAAGGCGAGGCCTGGACTGGTGCAGTTATTCCCGATGTTGTTGGCTGCTATGTCACGTCAGGGGTCTGATCATACTGTCGTAAGTATTATTTTTCAGATCGGTGCCTACAGACTAGAAGGTAGCAGGCTGCGCTGCAAGCTTTTGTTCTTCTGAGTTACTGAGAGAAGTTATCGTCATGGCGTCATCATCTGCTTAAGAGAGACAACATTTCATTACTTGCCCTTGAGCTTGGCTTACTGGATTCCCATTGCTCATCCTTGACGATATACAGATGGACCCACATGATCTCTCCAGACTTGATCATCATTAGAATAAGGCCTTAGCCTCCTGATTTTTAGCCATTAGATTAATGACATCCAGTCTGGTTTTGGGGAAATGGACAGGGGCTAACCCGTCCTGAATAATCATTGTCGGGAAGGTCCCGAAATCGAGAGTAACCATGTTGGTAGTGACTTCTTTTGTTCTGATTTGAAAGTCAAAACTTCAGCGTTCACTAATGCTTAGATCTTATTCTTGAGACAAAGCATCTACTGGTAGGATGATGTACCATCTGATGAAAGAGGTAGTAGTTGGGGTCGTCAATACATCCAACTTTGTCGGCGCCAAACTTTGGATAACTTGAGCTTACTACCCTTGTGGAGTAGGTGGAAATTTGTCACCACTTGTTCATCTTTGAAGGAGTACACCTTCGGTGGGAATTTGAATCCTGGTTGTCGGTGGTGTTGCCTCTCTTCTGCTTTGGTAGAGCTTCTCCAAGCAACTCGACTGCCATGGTTTCTTTCCCTTTGGATTGAGAAAATTGAGCGGTATCACGCCCTTTATTGTTGACTCTCCACTTGTTTTTAGGCACTAAGGGCTCAAATTTCTTAGTCAATTTCTCAGCTATCTTGGCTTGCTCAACAAGCTCTTTCTACGTATGGGCTTTGACAGCACCCATACGAACTTCCCTCCTATCGAGGAAGTTGTGCTGGCACGTCTGAAGCAACATGGGTAAAGACATGCCTATGGGACACGTGTGAGAGAGATTGCGAAACCTCTCAATGTATTCCTGCACAAATCCCTCTTCTTTCTGGACCATGGAGAGGAGCTTGTCTATGGTCACCTCAGTATCATCCTTGTAGAATCAAGAAAGGAACTGGGTTTCCAAGTCAACCCAAGAATTGATGGAATTCTTAGGGAGACTCCTAAACCAGTCAAAATCTACCCCCCTGAGAGTGCTGATGAACAGTCTAGTCATGATGGCATTATTGTCTACTATGTTACTAATTTGAGATCGGAAGTAATAGATGTGTTGGTTAGGCGAGCTTTTGCTATCATACGTGTGCAACATAGGTGGCTTGAACTTTGGCAGGTATGAAACCGAATTCCATTCCAGCGGGTAGGGACGAGTCATCCCTACTTTCTTTAGTTCATCCCTCTGAGCTAGAGATGCGATCTGAGCTTGGATGCCTTTGATTACGTTGGCATCGACAGAAGAGCCCTTCTTTAACTGCTCAGACTTTGGGGGTTCGTTGTCGAGATTCTCCTCTTCATGACTGGTAGTGTTGTTATTATTTCAGTTTTCCAAGAGCTGTGTCAACATGTGCTGAATGTTATCCAAGGCTTCATGCTGAGCCTTGAAAGTCTATTCTTGGGCCTCCACACGGCGGCGGAGATCATCATCAGAGTTATTATCAGCCATATTAACTGATGCGAACCCGTCTGGACAGAGCTGACGGTTACAGAGAAAGCATAACCACTGGCTTCTCCTTCATCTGACTATTGGAAGAGGCTTCTCAACAGTTCCAGTGATAGCCCCTATGGAAGGGGAGGGCTGTCCATAATCATAGGGATTGCTACCCTGTATCGAGTGCCTCGGAAGGCACCTTCTGGTTCAACCAGGACCTGACATAAGTCAGGGCTATAGTCAGAATCTGGAGAACCAAATTAGGGAGCACAAACTCCATGTCTCCCTCTTCGGGATCACATCAGATCTCTTCCTCTGCTGTCATGTTGACAAAAGCTTCAGCGAGGTGAGGCATCTTAGCTTTTCTCTTCCTCCAAGACTTGGGTTTCTCAGAAGTCGGGGTCGATAATCGGTCAAACACCAATGGTTGACTTGGAGGAAGTATCGCGGGGATTGGTCTCAGGCAACAATGGACAGAGTGAACTGTCATAAGTTAACATCTCGCTTGTCTGTATTGAAATGGAGAGGTGCCAACTAGTTTCTCTGAGCGAAGCTTCCGCTTGTTGCTTAAATAATCTCTTAAGTCTCGGTTGTTGGAAGGAATCTGTCCCAAACGGTCTCGAATTGAAGACCGGAGACTTTTAAGAGTGCTTTTTCTATTAACCCCTTTAGCAAACTTTTGCTTTTTAGCCCTTAAGAGGGCTGGTATTTTTGCTCCAGAAGCAAAGCTAGTTTTCCCACAAGCTGGTGCCTTTGTTCTGGACAGAGTAAGATTAGCTTTGCTAGAAGCTGGTGCCTTTGTTCTGAATAGAACAGGGCTAGCTTCGCCAGCAGCGTTAGCCTTAACTTCGCACGAAGTTGGCTTTACATTTCCATATGCATCCTTAGGCTTATAAAAGGCTTTGCATTTAGTGCCACAACTTGCTTCACCAGAAGCTTTGTTAGTGCCACAGAGGGCATTGATTTTATCAGTAGCGTGGGCCTTAGAGGCCTCAGCTTTGATAGAGATTACTTCACACGAAGCTAGCTTAGCCTTGAAGGCTGTGAACCTAGTGCCACTGAGGGAACTTACTTCGCCAGAAGGTCTAGCACTTGACAGTGATCTAACCTCGCCAGAGGCCGTAGACTTAGCATTGTAAAATGCTTTAGCCTCACCAGAGGTTTGAGACTTTAGCATTGTAAAATGCTTTGGCCTTGATAGAGGCTTGAGACTTAGCATTATAAAATGCATTAGTCTTGCCAACAACTGAGAGAGCAGAGAGAAGGTAAGGCCCTTTTAGCTTCACAGGAAGCTGACTTAGGGTTGGATACCCTTGTTCGCCAGAGGCTATAGTAGACCGCAACACAATCTTACTAAGCGCTAGCCTCTCCAGATGTGGTGTAGACTCGCACTGATTCTGATTAGCCTCAAAAGAGACTGGTTTGAGAGAAAACAATCAAGGATGCTTTGGCTAGAGTGATTTTTTTTGTGCTTGAACACAGAAAGAAGGTTATCCCCACCCTGAGAGAGAGGATCTCTTCAAACTTCTCTTAGTCAAAACTGATGACCAATGCCTCGATGGTAGCCTCCAAAGTTTGATCTTCGTGTTGTGACACGATCTTATTATTAGTGGAGAAGAAAGTCCCTAGCGGAATCTCTATCTTGTTTTTCATTGATTGTGAAAACTTACAAGTTTTGTAGAGTTTACAAGTAAGATTATAAGAAATCAACAGTTATTTCTGGAGAAGTGTGCCGATAGGAGTTTGGTCAGCATGTGACCATTTTGTCCCTTTGACCACACGAAAGATCGATGTCGAATCTGTCGCCTGGGAATTCCTTCTCGTCTGATTTGAGAATTTCCTTGTACGTGAAGAAGCTTGGTGAAGTTCAGATGAAGTAGGTCAAAACTCTGATTTAGTCCAAAGAACCACGAAAAAAGCGTGTCGTTGTTGGAAGCTTTACGCTAAAGAACTCACATTCTTGTTATGAAGAAGGAGATCCCTAATTTTTTTTCTCTCTTTTTCTAACTGAATAGTCCCCCTAGCCTGCAATCGGCTATTTATAGACCAAGTAAGGGATATTAAGTCCCTAAAAATCAGTTAACAGCTGTAAATACATATATTACAATCTTCAAATAAGGAGAAGTGGAGGATTTTGGTGATGGAAGTGGGGTATTGATGGAAGATGATAGGACGAATTAGTGATGGAGAGAGATAGAAGATGGAGTGATGGTGGCTTGAGTGGTTAATGGAGAAGGTCGACCGGCGGGTGCTTCCATGGGTGGTTGGCGGTGATGGTCGGGTGGTGGTTGGTTGTGAAGAGAGTGAGGGAGAGGAAAAAGATTAGAGAATGATTAATTAGAGAGAGATAGAGAGAATTAGTGAGTAGGAGAAATTTAACAGAGAGAGGAGAGAGAGAAGGCAGTGGGTCAAGGTCGGTAGGTATAGGCGGTGGAGTGAAGTCGGTGGAAGGTTTCTGGCTTAATGGGGAAGAAATAGATTTAAAATATTATTTAATTAATATTATTTATTTGGGTCAAAATTTGGACTAGCTCCGAATGGTTCTAAAAATTTTTATAAAATTGAAAATATTATATTGAGGTCCAATGTAAAATCAGATTCAAGAAATTCAATCTGTTTTACAAATTAAAAATCTCAGAATCGATCGGTGAGATTGGTCGACATCGGTTTGTCTAGATTTTTGATTAATTCAGAAAAATCTCCCAAAAAATAAAATATAATTTTGAAGAATAGTATAAAAGTAGATTCTTGAAATTCAACTCTGTTTGTTAATTAAAAAATCCTAGAGTGAATTATTAGTATTGATTGACAACGAATTCGGAGATTTTTCAAAATAATTCAGAACAATTTCAGAAAATTCTAAAAAAATTAAAATATTAGGAAATAATATTTGAAATTAAAACGGGTCAGTCTAATTATCAAGAAGGTAAAATCAATTATGTACACTGTATCGAGTACTGATACTACGATATGTACATCTAGAACTGAGGGTTACAAGTTCTTTCTTGGATTTGGCCCTAGACCAAGCCTAGTCTAGCCCATTTGGGCTTATCTCCCTTGATTCAGTCTTAACCATTAATGGTTTCTACATTTTCCTTAAGAGATATAAGTTATTGGCTTATCCTTAATCCTAGCCATTGATGGCTTTAAGATAAATCTCTTGATCTTGTGTCATGTGGCAACCCACCTATGGGTTTGAATACCATGGGCTCTTGCCCATGGTTTTGGAAAACAGAGCCCATGGTTTTGGAAAACCTCCTTTATAATGGATTTTCCTAAAAAGAGAAGTCTTTCTTTTCATTTTTCTTCTCTTCTCTTCGTCTTCTTCTTCTCCTTCTTCCCTAAGCTCCAAGAGCTTGAAAGTTTAAGCCTTTAACTTCCTTGCTGGTTAACTCCATCGGAGTTTTACTGTCGTGAACTCATTGGACTTCATAGGAAAGTGCTTCTACTTGCCTTGGACGAGTTCTTTGCTTGCTTGTTGAATCTTAGCGGTTATCCACTTGCTTTTACATGAATAACTTGGATTTGGTTGCTTGATCACTTGGATTTTTTCTTGCTTGTTGACTTCTCCATCCTTTTTGAATTTTCAACCTTCGGGTTCTCATAGCCTCACTGTACCCGAGTGTAAGAAGAGAGATACCATCAGAGCCAAAGACGAAGAAAGACCGACAGCAGTTACTGGTCGACCGGCCGGTCGACGGTGTGCACCAACGTGCACAGGCAATAACGGTCGACCGCCCGGTCGACCGTAGCAGACGACCGGTCGATCGCACGGTCGACCGACTGACATGGCTTTGCTCTCGGGTTGGAGCGGTCGACTGGCCGGTCGACCGACAGACGGATCCTTCGAGATTTCAGATTTCTTTTCTAAATTGAAAACGAGTCCAATTGAGGTTTTCAATTCTTCTGGGTCTCCTTGGCTATAAATAAAAGGGAAGAGTCCCCTTCATATGTATGCATGAAATTATATTGGTTATTGAATCAATAAAGCACTCTCCCTTTCTTACCCCGAGAACGTAGGCAAATTGTCGAACCTCATTAAATCTTGTGTTTTGCTTTCTTCCTATTGTTTCCTTATTCTTGTCATTGGGTGGTACTTCTCTCTGCAACTATGACTGAAGGGTTCCTCATTGATTGTTGATCTGCGCACAACACCAAGCTTCTTAGTGCTCTTACCCAGGCGTGGGGCTACTGCACGCAGGCGTGCCAAGGCATGGGGCTGCTGTGCGCGTCTGTACCCAGCGTGGCACTGCTGCGCGCCAGTGCGCCCGTGCTCGGGTGCAGGACTGCCACGAGCACTATTGCCCAGGTACGGAGCTACGTGCGCGTAGGCATGCCCTGGCGGGAGCTGCTGCATGCGCGTGCTCAGGCGTGGGGCTGTTGCGTACGCGCACCCGAAGCGGGTCCCCCCACGCGCGCGCCAGTGGACGCGGGTCTCTCCCCCCGTGCGGGTCTCGCAAGCTTCGCCATTGTGAGGATCACATTCTAACCACATGCGGGCTTAGCAAGCATGAGCCTCACTTCATCCTAGAGCCTAGCACTTAGCATCGTGTTACGTGTTCGCTTCGCCATGTGAGCTTCTCCAAGTTCGAGCTTCGCTAAGCGATGGCTTCGCTGCACCCTAATGTCTAGCGGCTAGTGTTGGTTATACGATGGCTTCGCCTAAGCCTAGCTTTGCATGTGGCTAGTTTCGCCAGTACTTAGCGCTCTAGTTTCGCCCAAGCTTAGCCCTGCCTAGCTTGATTTCTAATCTATTCTTATAGTATCTTGATACAACTCGTGTTTTCTATTACTCTTGAACTTGTACCCCTAGATTGCATCTCTGGACCTCCTTATACTGTCTAGACTTATCTCTAAGACCATGTGTATTTCCTGTTATATTGAGACTTACGATTGTCACATTACGGGGACTTAACTAATAATTTGTTGATTACCCAGCTAGCTTATACTCCTGTTTCTAGTGGTTACTCTTGTTGCATGATCTTGTTAATCCCCCGTGACTAGATTATCATGTATCTTAATATAATAATATTATAATGGACAACATACATCGAAATGGGGGAAATTGATCGGTGTTGATATAGTTTTTATGTTTATGGTGGCCAGAACGTGTCGCGCGGCCACGAACTTTGGGGTCACCTTTGCGGACACCAGATGTCCCCGTGGGATGTACTGGCACCCCTACTCTCTGTTATTCCTGTCCGGGTGTGTTATGATCCCTTGGGCCTATTTTCAGGGTGCAATGACGCCCTACTCTTATTCGGGCAAGTCCCAATCCTAGTGGAATGTTCCACTCAATACTGGGTACTCCTGGACTGTTGTCCCGAGCATGTACGGGACCCATTCTCAACATGGTTCATCGAGCCCTATCAGTTTCCAATAACTTACTCTTTGATCTATATGCGGAGGTATGTGAAATGGGACGCATATCGAGTCATATAAATCAGACAAGTCCTTATAATAAATAACTTGTTTGCTTTTAGTTTGCACATCTTACATTATACATCTTACATTATATTTACTGTATGTGAAATGGGATGCATATCAAGTCATACAAATCAGACAAGTCCTTATAATAAATAACTTGTTTGCTTTTAGTTTGCACAATTTACATTATACATCTTACATTATATTTACTTCTTTGCTTGTTGTGATTATGCTTAATCTGTACTTGCATGATCTACGCTGCATGACTGAACCCACGTTACCTCGCATGCGCACGTGTGATTGCCTATGCACATTACTTGGCTTCATTTTGCGCACTTTGCTGGGTTATTTTCTAATAACCCTGAACATGCATCTCCAGACCTCAGAGCGAGAGACGAAGTGGATCCAGCTGCTGAAGACTTGTCTTTCCTCGTGGAGCTTGCAGAGCTGTGGTAGGTCCTCCTCCAGCTTGTCACCTCTTGTCCCGCTCGCGAGACCCCATCTTGCCAGCTCGTGAGATTTTTTTTTAAATCATACTTTTGTATTTTTGGACCCTCACACCCATGATGTAATATTTATGTAAATATTAAATCACACTTTATGATAAACTTGTACTCGTGTATTCTTTTTGTTGGAATAGATAATACCATTGTACTTCTGTACTCTGACTCTTACTTTATACTGATGCTTAGAGTACATACGTGGGGTTATTCTGCTCAGCGTGTGTATATCGCAGTGACGTCCCCGTGTCCGGTGGGGCGGGGCATTATGGCAATGTTAGACTGGTCACGCTTCCGACTGGTTTTTGCACGGGTGGAGTCGGTGGGGCGAGCTGATGATTGATTACCTCGAGATCCTTCAGTCCCGCCGTCATAAGAATACTGAAACCTTCGTAGGACCTTGAGCTGGTGAGGAGATGGTTCTGAATGCGATTTGACACATCTCTCTCCAAAATGGCCTCCTCACGCTCACGGGGCGTCTGCTCGCACTCGCAGGCCACCTCTTCGTGCTGCTTGTCCAATTGCTTCTGGAAATTGGCGAGCATTTGGAGGAGTTGGCCCTCGGAAAAAGTTGGGACTCATGTCCGTTGACTCTTGCCGCTAGTGAAGTAGTTGACGATGAGTGGGCTTCCCCGATATCTTCAATGAGGACTTCGGGGTGGGGAGGAGGAGGGTTAGCACCCCTATCCCTCCAATGGCAATCGATTTTCCTTTTAAGGAGGCAGTGGCAACGGCTTGAGAGGAACTTCTTCTTAGTCGGGCTATCTCCGTGGACGAGGCTTTTTGAGGAAAGGATTGAAAAAGAAAGGATTGAAAACGGGAGGAGACCTTGAGTGTGGAGTCAAAAGATCTCAATAAAAGTACCAAATACTGTGAAAATTCGCCAAGATCTTTCCCACGTGCACCAAGTTACAAAGCGCGCACAGAACAGTGAATCACAGTAAACATGAGATTTATCGTGGAAACCCGAAAGGAAAAAATCACGAAGAAGAGAGATGTTCTACTTTAATTCGAAGGAATTACAAGTAGAAATCAAAGTGCTTTGTGTGATTACAGGTGCGCTAAGGCATTCGTTTGTTCGAACCCGCCTCTTGTTGGAGAGGGTGTAGTATTTATATAAGAGAAATCACCTTGGATGACTGTTTAGACTGGGTGGTTAGTCGTGATTGCAACATCCTAATTGACCTGTTCGTTGGATTTAACCAATTGATCTGTTCGTTGGAGATAAGATTAGTTGACAGGAAATAAGATCTGTTGGCCGGAGAAAATATTTGTTAGCTGAGTTCAATTTATGCAGTTGGGATCTGATCGGATGATTTTCGAGAATCCAGCAACTGAGTTGTACTGGAGGATTCTTCCACACGCTTCCAATATCGAAGGAAAATCGGGCTCGTTGGTGGCTTGAGGGGTGATGTCAGATTCACCGAGTTGGGCTCTTGGGCGCTTGATCTGGAGTGATGTCAGGCTTGACGAGTCGGGGTTGGATGACGGAGGCGCTCGGCCCGTAGCTAAGTGGTGGTCGTTCTCTCGTTGCGCCCTCAGGTTCGCCACGTGTCGTTATCTCCTTGAATTGACCACTACAATATTTCATGCTCTAAAAGATTTCAGAGCCAATGATCTTAATGATCTAGTCAATGCAATTAAACCGAAAGTAGAACTATGTTGATACAAATCCAACCGAAACCAAGTTATGAAGTTGGATTTGGACGCCCATAATTATACATATAACTAATATCTGCCATGATAGACCCAACCTGGTTCTAAATGGACTAAGACTTCAAGCTAATTAAGCTGGGTTAATCTCATTTAATACATGGTCCTGGTTATATCAATCCCATCCAAGAAAAAGTTGTTTGTTGACACAGGTTGCCAAACGAGGCCAGGGTTTTGCTGTCAATTTCTTATCTCATTCTCATTCTAGGAACCAAGACTGCTTAATTACCTAGATAAGTTTTTAACTGAACAAAATAAAGAAAAACATTAACCTTAATGTCCATACATATTCGATAAAAAGCAAATCAGTGGTGATACCAAAACCGATGGGTGTCATTTATTTCCCAGAGAAACTAGAAAACAAAACATCAACAACATGCAACAGGCAGGGGTCATCTCTATCTCCTCTGGAATCAACAGCTCCATTTCAATTATTGAGCTGCGCCCACAGTGAGGAAAGTCATTTCATTTCATTTTTTTCTCGCCAACCACTTGTTTGTCGTTATTCCTCAATGAAGCAGTACGTACCCACTGATTGCGTTGCGTTGGCGCCCGCGAGAACATGGAATTTTCCAGGCCTTTTAGGATTCACACGCGCGCGCGCACACACACTAAAAAAAAATAATAATAATAATGAAGTCTCTTGAAACTCTATAGGTCCAAGCGACGAGGCATGCTGGCTCCCTCCTTCCTTTTCTTTATTGTTGGCGGCTATCTATAATTTAAATTTGAGATTTATCAGAATCCAACTTTATTCCTATTTGCCTTTCTTGTTTCCAACCTTATGTCAAGTGTAGGCATCTTTCATAATCTCACAAGTAATCTATAGCTCGATGAGGAGAAAAGCAAAAAAAAAAAAAAAAAAAAAAAAAAAAAAGTAAGAAACGTCATCATCGCCAGCCTCCTAAAGTCATTCCAAGAGGGACCCCACAAGCAGAATTTATGATGGTCTCCCTTCACATTTTTGTTGGTCTAAATCTATCTCAGTCTAGCTCAGATAGCAATTTATATCTCATGTTTTGTTGTATTCTTGTAAGGGCAAATGAGCTACAGATGGCCGTAATACAATTGCTACAACATTTTTGCTTGGACCGTCCACTTGTTAAAGTGAGAAAGAAGCAAAGATATTTTCGTGAAGTAGCAAATCAGTGAAAATGGAAAAAACCGCAATTTTCGTGTTCACAGAACCAATCGCAATCTCATCCGTGAAATGACGGAGACATCGTATGAACCCTAAACCGTAGGATTTCTTCTTTCTCAAAGTCTTGACTCCTAACTGCTTAACTCTCCCCCATTGCATGAGTTGAGTTGCGTGTGCTCCGCGCCCAGTACTGCAAACAATTCCAATCAATTGCGAGAGAGAGAGAGAGCTGATTGCTATGACGCCGATTCCTTCACCTTCTTCTTTCGCTTCGCCGCCGCCAACAGGTGTTACAACTGACGGCGACGACAGCAACGACATCAACACTTGGGGGCCCTACGCCGGCGTGAGGGACTTCAAGGGCAACGCCCTGCTCATCCTCTCGGCGGCCTTCTGCGCGGTCGTCCTCTTCCTCGCCATCAGCTCCATCGTGCGCTTTCTGCTCTGCAGCAGCTGGCAGCACGGCCGCGACGGCGGGTCTGGTTCAGACGGCGGAGGGAGCCGGGGCATGAGGAGAAGAGCTCGAACCCGGGCAGTTCGAAGGATCACGTCGCGATCGACGTCACTAGTTTCTCGAAGGGGATGGGGCTGGCGGGGAGCGGGGCGGAGTGCGCCATTTGTCTGAGCGAGTTCGAGGAGGGGGAAGGGATCAGAGTTCTGCCGGCGTGCAGGCACGGGTTCCACGTCAGGTGCGTGGAGAGGTGGCTGGCGGTGAGGCGCTCCTGCCCCACTTGTAGGAGCACTGCTTCTTCTTCTTCTTCTTCTTCTTCTTCTTCTAGCGTTGCAGCTCAGGTGTCATCTGATCGCTCTGATGACAGGAATTTAGTTTGAAGAGAGAGATTTATTAGGCTATATAAAGTTTATTAATTAGATGAGAATATTCTTGATGTATAGCTTTTGATTTCTGTTTTTTTTTTTTCTTGTTTCTCATTTGAATTTGATTGTTTTTCTTTCCCTTTTCTCTTTGGGTTAGCTTAATTAGCTGCTAATTTCTGAAAATTTCAGGGATTAATTACAGGAGTAGCTTTGTTTGGAAATTCGTAAATTAATTGATAGTGCTAAATGCTCTCCGTTAGCTTCTTGGCGCCTTGGTTTGGAAACTTAAGAGTGTTTAATCCCTTATTAACACTTCTAATATTAAAATCATGCTCTTAAAAAGTATTTCTCTTTTCTTATGTTTACTCATTCATACATTAAATTCTGATATTATATTACGAGAATGGAGCATGGCATTGAACACCAAAGACCTCACCCAGGCTCATTCTCGTCTAGCAAATGTCGTATATCTGAAATCTTTTGTCCATCGACATATTTCAAATGGAATATACTTTTTCCTTCCGTATCCGAAATAATTTATTTTACAGAAAAACTATAAATCATTCAATTATATGTGAGTTTGTTTAAACCCAGCAGCTTGGCATCTAACTATCCTATGCAAATCACAAACACCTAAACATCTCAATTTACAGCTGCCATTGACATCTCAAGAGGACGTAAAAGTACTTATTGAGAATAGTCTTACATCGGTTGTTCAAGAGGTCTTCCTGACTTTATATTAGTTCTTGGGTCTTCTCTTCTCAAGACGTCTTTTAGAGAGAGACTTTCTTAAAGTAACATAATATCAGACGTCTTTTAGAGAGAGAGAGTTTCCCAGAGTAACAATACTTATGCCACCAACCTTAGTCTAAACAGACAGTCAATTTGAGAGAAAGGGTAGTTTTACAAAATGAAATCTCAGAATAATGTGGTGATGTACAGCTGCGCCGCACACAACATAGCCACCTCTTTTCTTTTTCTTTCCGTAAGTCTTGCTCTTAATTACATTGTCCCCACAGAAATTATGAGGAGCGTCGTTTTTGTTGCTTGACACAAAAATGAAGCAAGCAAGCATTTTGGTGTCTCGAGTCAAAGAAGCGTTCGGAGCACCAGGCGCCAATCCCGTCACCTACCCAAACTCTTTTCCCCCAAACTTCAATCAAACTCTTTTTCTCGAACTTCAATTTTTGTAGGAATTTTGCTCTCTCTCTCTCTCATGGTATTTGCTTCCGCTGTTTTTGCTCTTGCTTGTCTTTGTTCTCTTGAGTAAGCGGTTTGTTAGGCGCAGGATGGGGATTCATTCTCTGTTTTGTAGTTAGCATAGTGCAATGCCACACACTATGGGACCCCGAGGGCCCCAAAACTATGATCTATCCAATTCTTAACACGTATCCTCCTCAGAATTCTATTATGGTTTATTGAGGTTTTTTTTTTTTTTTTTTTGGGGTTGGGGAGGGGGGGGGGGGGGATTTGTCTTTATATATAGTTTTCCGTTCAAAAAAACTCTGGCCTTTTTTTCGCTTATCAAAAACTCCTGGATACGAAACTTTGACCATCCGACTCACTGCGTTTGTATTTCATAGTCATATGGGTAGTATAAATTGGGGTTAAATATTCAGAATGTCTCTTATTGCATCATGATGAGCTGAAACAAGTGAGACTTATTAAATGTGTCTGACATGTAGAAAAAGGTATAAGCTCAGAAACATGCCCATTTGTAGCATTGAATTTGTCCATTTTAGTTGTACTATGAAATTTTATTTAAATAAGCCTTGAATAATGTGATATTTGTGAGATTTGAGATTTTAATAACATTTAATGCTGGTATTACTGATGGTCATAGAGCTTTAATATGCTTATTTTACGAGAAAGTATCTATTTTTTATATAATATTTAATTAGCAAAATAAAATATGACATTTTCTATTTAATTTTTTCCCTTGTAAACACATTCAACTATTGTTGTTAAACTATTTTTTCTCTTAGGCTATTGTTTTTTTTATAAATTTAATTTTCTAAAACTTTTATCCCAACGGTGTTTCTAATAAGTATTCTTACTAATTTGACAATAATAAATATATTGAACTAAAACGAGGATAATTTTATATGTGAAATTTAAATATACTAAACAAAAAGTGGATAGTTTTATATAAAAAATAGAACTAAAATCTGTTTTATATGAAATGTCTTATTTTTATAGTCAGCTTTGTATTTAAGCTTAATTTGTCCACTTATAAGTCAATTTGTCCAATTATTGTCGGTTTATCCATATATATGTCAACTTGTCTACTTATTACTGAAATTGTCATGAAATTGCTCATATTATTTTCATTTGTCCACATTTGGGTTAAAAATTGGGCACTTCTTACTAAAATTGTCCCCAATATTGTCAGTATAAAAAAATGGACAATTTTGCTTCTATTATTTGTATAAAATTATTCACTTTTTAGTTAGTATGTCAACATTTCATATAAAATTGTCCACTTTTTTGTTTCATATATTTATTATTTTCAAATTAGTGAAAACACATATTGAGAACACTATTCTGATAAAAGAATTCAAAATTAAATTTATAAGAAAATACAACAGCCTAACAGAAGGGGAAAAACAATAGTTTAATATGTTTACAAGTAAGAAAGAACTAAATAGAAACTTTTTTATTTTCATTTTGCTAATTAAATATAATGCAAAAAATTAGACAATTTCTCGTAAGATAAGCATATTAAAGATAACACCACTAATATAAGTATTAAATGATATTAAAATTTTAAATCTCACAAATCACACATTATTCAAGGCTTTATTTAAAGAAAAATCTATAATACTACTATATATAGACAAATTCGATGCTACAGGTAGACACTTTCTTAACTTGCATAATTTTTCCCTCCATATTCACTACATTAGCAATAATTTTTCTCACTAAAATGATATAGAGAAACATTACTCAAAATGATGAATCTATCCAATCAACACAATATAAGCCTACATTTATGCTATAGAGCATTAAATGCTCCAGCAAAGGAAGATCTCTGCGAAAATTTTCAGTATCATTGCGTTGTTAGACCTAATTTTATTCCATACAAGATCTCATACATGCATAGCCTCTTTATCATGATCTAAGGGAAGGAAGGTTTTAGGTATACCTAATTTCATCATGAAAGGGATGCTGAAGGCTGCACGATCTGGAGGACGCCGGAGTTGAGGGAGAGGATTCTTCTCTCCAACCTGCATATTCTCTTCTTGATCCTTAGATGAGAGGGCTCTAAGAGAGAGATAGGTCATTGTTGTGGAAAGGACCCTACCTATGATATATATAGCATCAAGGAATCCTAATTTAACTCATCATAGATCTAGGCCCTTAATTTATAACACGAGTTTCACACGGGTAGATGAGTCCCACATTTTACTTTAAATACACTCATGGCTAAGTGTAATTGAAAATGTGTCTAAACCCAAACCATTTAAGTTTGATCAATTCTTTATTGGGTCAAACAATATAGGTTAAATGGGCGGGTGCAAATATCCAATTGACTTGATTAGGCCCAAAATAAATTAGACTTTAAAACATAATAAGTCTAACAATCCCCACTTGGGCCAAGCAAGTCGTACTGAATAGATATTATGTACAACTTTATAACGTCAAAACTTTAACCGCCAACAAAATATGTTTCAAAACAATCTGGTTCATTAAGTGCCCTGCCACCGAACATGGCTGTCGTTATCTTCTGTATAATCGAGGTAGGACCTTTCACATCACAAGTTTCAGAATTCTTAACGACATAGATCAAATGTGAACGTGTGGCATGAAAATATTCTCTGACCAAATAAAATACAATTCCAACTGGTTTTTACTTTATGACTCCAACAAGTCTAGCCTTATGACTCCAACGAGTTTACCTGCTTCAACAAACTCAAATGTATAAAAGTATACTTTAAGAAAAATAGTTATACTTATTATCGGAATCAACAAATATACATAAAGTGTACTTAGAAATAATGTCTGTTATATGAAATTATCCACTCCCACTAAATTAGAAAATCATCATGCCTAGCCATCCCCTGAGCAATATACTCTTAGAAAACTTTAGATGGAAGTCTTTTAATGAGTGGATCTATAATGTAAGAATAGTACTAACACTATCAACAGACACAATATGATTCCGAACTTTATCATTGATGACAAGATACTTAATGCCGATATGCTTCGACTTTACTGAACTCTTATTATTATTACAGTAGAGCTCTATAGCTCTTATCGTCACAGTGTAGCTGTAATGGCCTCTCGACTAAGTCCACCATCTTCCTAGAATCAGAAAAATGTAACCTGAAGTGGACTTCCTATTGACAATATATTTAGCATAATCTGAAGCTATATATCAGATCAGCTGCAATTAATCAGATTTCATGCAGTCTTCTGTAGATATCACATTACCTTCCAGCCAGTCTTCTAGTGATCAATCCCAGGATTGATCAAGTATCTGCTAAGTTCTCAATGGTATATGCTTTATCTGAACAGGTATAAACTTGAGCATACATTAGACTTTCAACCGCCGATATATATGGAATGTCTTTCATTTGTTCTTTCTGTAGGTCATTTTTGAGATATTGGAGTAGACTTAACTTATCTCCCCTAGAGTAATACTTCATGTCATATCTATCTAGCACCTTATCGATATAGGCCTTTTGTGATAAACCTAATATTCCATGTGTCCTGACACATTGAATCTGGATGCCTATCACAAAAGAAGTATCTCCAAGATCGTTTATCTCAAAATTCTTTAAGAGAAAACTCTTGGTCTCAAGTAGAAGATCTATATCGTTACTTGCTAATAGAATGTCATCCACATATAGCACAAAAAATATAAATCTACTCTCTTTAAATTTATGGTAAATGCATTGATCATCTACAATCTTCTTAAAACCAAAATCGGATATTACTTAATCAAATTTCAAATATCATTGATGGGATGCTTGCTTTAGACCATAAATAGATTTCTTTATTTGCAAACCAAATATTACAAAAGTTTCACTTTAAATTTTTATAGTTGCACCATACAAATTTCTTCCTCAATGCTACTATTAAGGAAGATCTTAACATCCATTTGGTGTAACTTCAGGTCTAAATGGGCCACTAATGCCATGATAATTCTAAAAGAATTCTTCATAAGAACTAGAGAGAAAGTCCCCTTATAATCAATGCCCTCTCTTTGAGTGAATCTCTTTGTGATAAGATGTGCCTTATACTTTTTGACATTGCCTTTCGAATCCCGCTTGGTTTTGAATACTTATTTAAAAAACCAATCGGTCTCTTTCCTTAGGAAACCCTACTAAAAATCAAATATCATTGTCCTTCGTGGATTTTAGCTCATCTTTCATGCATTTGACCACTTAATGGAGTGAACGCTGAGTTTGGCTTCATTCAAGGATATGGGTCATCCTCTTGTCTTAAATCAAACTCATGCTCTTAGAGATAAACTATACAGATTTGCAATGGCTAATCTTCTCTCCCTAGTTGATCTCCTAGATACTTGTGGTTGAGAATTTTCAGGTTCTACCTTATCAGCAGGATCAACTTCAGGAAGAACTATATTTGTACCTTATAAAGGTACAACTGTATTTTTATTCTGAAGTGGAACAACTACATCTTTTAGAACAGTTGTTATAGGCATAACAATATGTTCTTCCTCAAATATAAAATCCTTATATAGTTAACTCTCACTATTTTGAATTTCTTTAATAAATTTAGCATTATCCGTCTTTATGTTCTTTATGGAGGGACAATAAAATTTAAAGCCTTTATACCTCTCAAAATAAACGGCTAATTGTCCTTGAGTCTAACTTCTTCTCATGTGGTATATACGGTCGAGCTTCCACTAGACAACCCTAAACATGAAGATGCCTAATACTGGGAGATTTTTCAGTCCATAACTCATATGAAGTTTTAGTTACTATTTTGAGGAGGTAGAAAATAGTCTTTAAGGCTTCACTTCATAATGACTCTGGTAGAGTACTGTGAGCTATTATACTCCTAACCATATCTTTTAGTGTGTGATTTCATCTCTCAACAACACCATTCTGACAAGGTGTCCTTGACATAGTGTCTAAGCGACAATACCACACTCTTCTAGAAATTGGCAAATAGTCTTGGACATCTATCGATCTGTCGTGTCTACCATAGTATTCATCATCATGATCAGATCTAATGGCTTTAATCCTTCTATTTAGTTGATTTTCAACTTCAGCTTTATAGATTTTAAACATGTCCAGTGATTGAGATTTCTTATAGAGCAAGTATAGAAACCCATAACGAGAGTAACTGTCTGTAAAAGTGATGAAATATTCATGACTATTCTAAGAAGCTGTAGGGAATGGACCACAAATGCCTATATATACTAATTCTAAGATATCCTTAACTCTGTTTAGTACCAAACTTCCTAACATTTTTTTAATTAATGTTTGCTTAGTGCCTAGGCTATTCACATATAGAGATTCAGTATATAAAACATGAAGTTTCAATTTATATAGCCATCAATCAAAATCCTAGTACCAACAACTTTAGATTTGAAAAGTAGACCAAGCACTTCATTATCAAGAGTGATAGTAAAAACCAGACCTATCTAATAATGAAATAAAAATATGATTCCACCTAAAATGACGGTATACATAAAGTTTTATCCAAATCTAAAATAAAAAATCAGAATCTAATCTAAGCCTACAAACTCTAACAGTTTTAATTGTAACTTTATTTTCATCACCCATGTATACGTATTGCTCAGCTGGGCTGGGCCTCCTTTGGGTTTGAAAGTTTCGCATTGAATCGCTTATGTGAATTATTTATCTACCATTTATGATGTGACACTAAACTTAAATTAATTTCAAAATAAACATAGATATGAGATATACCCGCTAAATAGCTATTTCTTATACTTTATGCAATCCTGCTTGAGGTTTCTTACTTCTTGCACAAGAAGCATAAAATGACCTTAGATTTCTTATCCTGCACTTTCACCACTTAAGATCAGCAACTATAGTAGTGTTTATGTTCCTCCCTTTAATTACAATTTTCTTTTTTTATTAGAAGTATTACCTTGAATGTTAAGTGAGCATTTTCAGTCTTTTCTTATTTCAATCTCTCTTCTTTCTAGACACAGTGACTGATGAGCTTAATGAGACTCCACTTTTGCCTTTGAACATTATAAATAATCTTAAAAAGGGTTATACTTTATAAGAAAAGAGATTAGAATAAAGTGTACTAGAATCTCTTCAGAGAATTCCAATTTCAGTGCCTTTAATTTAGAAACAAGATTGGACATTTTCAAATGAACTCCCTCATGTTTTGTTTGTCATTGTAGCGCATATTTATCAGCTTGCTAAGATGCGTGCTGGCCTCAATTTTATCCGATTTAATAAACCGGTTAACTACTTCAGCTGAAAAACTCTTAGCACTGACTTTATCAGGCATAAACCCCTAATAGTTATAGGAATAATGTGCTTTATGACCATTAGACACATTCTTTAAGACCTCTTCCTCTTATCATAATTGGTCTTTTCTTTACTGGATTTTTGTTAGTGATAGTAGAGGTCCATCAGTCCTTAAGGTATAATCTAGGTTCATGAATTCAAGAATGATCTTTTACATGGTCTTACCACTTTTTAAAGTTTGTACCATTCAATTTAGGCTACAAACGTGTACAATTTCTCATCAATTTAATATAAACATTACATTATCAAAATTCTACTGTAATAGTCATAAAATTGAATTCAGAAAATATAACCAATTACTGATAGAGCTGCTGGCCAAACTTTCAGAACAAGTTGTGTCTCTTTATGCTAACACTATATTGGCCCAATATAAATACCATAAAGTCTAGGTCCTATGTAGGAGAACAACCTTCCTTTGGGCTGACTGTCTATTTATAGGATTGGTCCTAAAGTTTAAGTTATATATCGATCATATAATATATGTAATGGGCCGGCCATAATGACAACCTTTCTTTAGGCCGATCGCCACAAGCATGGGCCACACAAATCTACAAATCTGGATTCTTGTTTCACCATCAGACTAATTGATGAGGGTAATGCAATATGCGCCTACAGTGTGACAATCTTCCTTTGGGTCGATTATTACACACCAAGATTCTCCCACTTGCATTACCCACATCAAGTATCCAACATCGTACATAATTCGGCCAAATAATAGTCTTCTTTTGGGTCGACTATTGTCCGCATGAACTATATACGCAATTAAATAAGCTCTTTTTTAAATCTTTTAGCTTGAACATGTAAATTTCTTTATCTGTGTGTTATCTACTGCAGTAATCATCAATATTTCATATGCTAGAACAATGTAAGCAATATAATAAATATTAATGAAGCGGAAACATGTAAGGATACATATAACCATGATAAACAAACACTTCAATGTCTCTTTTATGTTAACTAACTACTATTTTGTCATGTATAATTCCTGTATACTGTAGTGCTCTTTAAGAACTTCAAAACGGTTATTTACACACTTAAAACAGAGGTCAGATGAGCCCGCAACGGCTAATTAAAGTTTATATTAGCAAAACAGGTCTGCAGTGCTTATCGAGTCTGGATCAGACCAGACCCGCAATGGTTAAGTTATGTGTTTTCTTAGTGGGTCAGGTTTAATGAACTGGATAAAGCCCAATAAATTTAATATGAGATTAATTGGGATTATATTTCTTTATTTGATTAGAATTTTATCCCAAAATTTCCCTGATAGACTAGAATTCTATCTCAACCCTAAAACCCAAACTCAATCTCAACAATTAAATTTAAACTTTATATGAGATTAATTAAGAGTAATTTCCTTATTAGATTAAAATTATCTCTAAATTTTCTACTCCTAACTAATTTTATATCCCACTTAATTAAGAAAACCCAAAAAATAATTAAATTCACTTTTTTTAAAGTGTTGCTCCTTGGGCCGGCGCTGCAAGCTAGCAGCAAACACATGCATGCATGGCCTACATGCCTGAGGGCCTAGCACATGGATGTATGTGGGCCTAAACACATGCACATATGGCCACATGCATGCAACCTTCTCCTTTTTTTAATTTCAGGAAAAAATTTCTGAATAATAACACATAAAAAAATTCCCAAAAAATATATACATAATTCAATTAATCTTCTCTAATTTAATTCAATTTTTTGAGACACAAAAAATATTCTTTTATTAAATTAAATCAAGAGATCGAATGTAACTTTGATAGATCGAGATCAACAAATTTACTTTGTATTCCGATGATCCGATAAAGAGGAGGCTCTGATACCAATTGTTTGATCTAATTTTTTTCATACAATGTCTCAATATGCACAGTTTCTTTATCATGATAAAAAAGGAGGGTTTTAAACATACCTGATTCTGTCACAAAAGGGATACTGAAGGCTATACGATTTCGAGGACAGCAGAGTTGAGGTAGAGGATTCTTCTCTCCTGCCACCATGTTCTCTTCTTGATCCTTAGAGAAGATGAGAGGTCTCCAAGAGAGAGAGATTAGGTCATTATGGTGGAGAGGGCACCCTACCCATGATATATATATAGCATCAAGTAATCCTAATTCAACTCATTATATATTTAGGCCCTTGATTTTATAACACGAGGTCCACACATGCAAATGAGTCCCATGTTTTAATTTAAATACACTCATGGCTAAGTGTAATTGAAAATGTGTCTAGACTCAAACCATTTAGGCTTGATCAATTCTTAATTGGGTCAAACTGAAATACACTTAGAGAGGGGATAAATAGGTGTTTTCTAATCAAATACAATTTAAAACTACTTATGATGAATTTGAAGGTACACCTAGAGGGGGGTAAATAGGTGTACGGCTAATCTAATGAACTAAATGCGAAAATTAAAACTAAATTGCAACAACACTTAATGCAACCAACGAGTGTAGCCGAATTCTCGGTGAAGGGCTCTAGACTAACTCCTCTTAATTCCTCTGAATAAGAGTTGAGGCGCTATATGAAGCTCCGTGGTTAAGCACAAGTGAGGCAGACACAAACAAGCCAAGCATATAAATGATGAGCAAAATGAAATGATGCAATGGCACAATATAAAGAGAGAGTTAGAGTCAATGGATCAAACGCAAACAACGAGATTTGTTTCGAGGTTCGAGCACCCAGCTCTACGTCCCCGCCTTCACCCAGAAGGATTTTCAATCCACTAACTTGTCCACACAGGACTCCCACACAGGGAACCTCCACCGAGGATTTGGGGCAATTACAATATGGAGTACACAACTCCTCTCTCAACAAAATAACCTCTCACTAGAGGCTAGGCACTAAGCCACAACAAACACCACCTCACACAAGAGGGGTAGGCCCTTAGCCACAATTCACCTCTTCACTAAGAGGGATACACAACCAATCTCCACCTCTCACTAGAGGGAGTCAAACACAATCTCCACCTCTCATTAGAGGGAGTCAATCACCACTCCACAATCAACCTCTACATAAGAAGGATATCACAAATAAGGAGGGTTACAACTTGGTGGTCTATCTCAACCACAAACAATTTTTTCCACAAATAAAAGATCCTATAGATAGGATAGGAGATATAGCTTAAGTGTAGAAAACAAAGAGTTTGAAAATCAAAAACTCAAAGAAAAACTCTAGGGAAAACTTTAGATAGAATAGAAAATAAAAATCAAACCAATTCCCAAAGATTTTTCTTTTCAAATGACTTTCCAACTCTTTTAAAAACAAATAAAGATGAATTCTCTTTGGCTCTAAAAAACACTTTTGAAAACTTGTATAAAACACTTGTAGTTAGGAGAATTTTTGCTCTTGAAAATCTTAGTGAAAAACACCTCTCAATGGGGTATAAATAGCCCCATGGAAAAACTAGCCGTTGGGCTGTTTTCAGCCCTGGCGGCTGGCGGTTGACCGGGCCCGGTCGACCGCCAACGATCAAAAATTTGACCGTTGGAGCCTTCCGATCGATCTCCCGATCGATCGTGCCAATTCAGAGAGCAATTGCTCTCTGGCCGGTCAACCGTTTGGTCGATCGTGACAAGCCTCACGGTCGACCGTCCGGTCGACCGCCCCCACCCGAGAGTGGGGTACTTGCAGTCGGTCGACCGGCCCAAGTGGCTGGCCAGCGTGCACATTTTGTGCACGTCGGTCGACCGGTCCGGTCGACTGACTCTGGTTCGGGTCGATCGGTCCGATCGACCGCCAAAGCCTGGCAAGT